>CAUEHS010000036.1:0-34308 GCA_958510865.1 Myrrha octodecimguttata | reverse complement strand
AAGGGTAAGGGTAAGGGTAAGGGTAAGGGTAAGGGTTAGGGTAAGGGTAAAGGTAAGGGTAAGCCTAAGGGTAAAAGCAAGGTAAGGGTAAGGGTAAGGGTAAGGGTAAGGGTAAGGGTAAGGGTAAGGGTAAGAGTAAGGGTAAGGGTAAGGGTAAGCTTAAGGGTGAAAGCAAGGGTAAGGGTAAGGGTAAGGGTAAGGGTAAGCCTAAGGGTAAAAGCAAGGGTAAGGGTAAGGGTAAGGGTAAGGGTAAGGGTAAGTTTAAGGGTAAAAGCAAGGGTAAGGGTAAGGGTAAGGGTAAGGGTAAGGGTAAGGGTAAGCTTAAGGGTAAAAGCAAGTGTAAGGGTAAGGGTAAGGGTAAGGGTAAGGGTAAGGGTAAGGGTAAGGGTAAGGGTAAGGGTAAGGGTAAGGGTAAAGGTAAGGGTAAGCCTAAGGGTAAAAGCAAGGGTAAGGGTAAGGGTAAGGGTAAGGGTAAGCTTAAGGGTAAAAGCAAGGGTAAGGGTAAGGGTAAGGGTAAGGGTAAAGGTAAGGGTAAGGGTAAGGGTAAGGGTAAGCTTAAGGGTAAAAGCAAGGGTAAGGGTAAGGGTAAGGGTAAGGGTAAGGGTAAGGGTAAGGGTAAGGGTAAGGGTAAGGGTAAGGGTAAGGGTAAGGGTAAGGGTAAGGGTAAGGGTAAGGGTAAAGGTAAGGGTAAGGGTAAGGGTAAGGGTAAGGTAAGGGTAAGCCTAAGGGTAAAAGCAAGGGTAAGGGTAAGGGTAAGGGTAAGGGTAAGGGTAAGGGTAAGGGTAAGGGTAAGTGTAAGGGTAAGGGTAAGGGTAAGGGTAAGCTTAAGGGTATAAGCAAGGGTAAGGGTAAGGGTAAGGGTAAGGGTAAGGGTAAGGGTAAGGGTAAGGGTAAGGGTAAAGGTAAGGGTAAGCCTAAGGGTAAAAGCAAGGGTAAGGGTAAGGGTAAGGGTAAGGGTAAGGCTAAGGGTAAGGGTAAGCTTAAGGGTAAAAGCAAGGGTAAGGGTAAGGGTAAGGGTAAGGGTAAGGGTAAGGGTAAGGGTAAGGGTAAGGGTAAAGGTAAGGGTAAGCCTAAGGGTAAAAGCAAGGGTAAGGGTAAGGGTAAGGGTAAGGGTAAGGGTAAGGGTAAGGGTAAGGGTAAGTGTAAGGGTAAGGGTAAGGGTAAGGGTAAGCTTAAGGGTATAAGCAAGGGTAAGGGTAAGGGTAAGGGTGAGGGTAAGGGTAAGGGTAAGGGTAAGGGTAAGGGTAAGCTTAAGGGTAAAAGCAATGGTGAGGGTAAGGGTAAGGGTAAGGGTAAGGGTAAGCTTAAGAGTAAAAGCAAGGGTAAGGGTAAGGGTAAGGGTAAGGGTAAGGGTAAGGGTAAGGGTAAGGGTAAGGGTAAGGGTAAGGGTAAGGGTAAAGGTAAGGGTAAGCCTAAGGGTAAAAGCAAGGGTAAGGGTAAGGGTAAGGGTAAGGGTAAGGGTAAGGGTAAGGGTAAGGGTAAGGGTAAGTGTAAGGGTAAGCTTAAGGGTAAAAGCAAGGGTAAGGGTAAGGGTAAGGGTAAGGGTAAGCCTAAGGGTAAAAGCAAGGGTAAGGGTAAAGGTAAGGGTAAGGGTAAGGGTAAGCTTAAGGGTAAAAGCAAGGGTAAGGGTAAGGGTAAGGGTAAGGGTAAGGGTAAGGGTAAGGGTAAGCTTAAGGGTAAAAGCAAGGGTAAGGGTAAGGGTAAGGGTAAGGGTAAGGGTAAGGGTAAAGGTAAGGGTAAGCCTAAGGGTAAAAGCAAGGGTAAGGGTAAGTGTAAGGGTAAGGGTAAGGGTAAGGGTAAGGGTAAGGGTAAGGGTAAGGGTAAGGGTAAGGGTAAGGGTAAGGGTAAGGGTAAGGGTAAGGGTAAGGGTAAGCTTAAGGGTAAAGCAAGGGTAAGGGTAAGGGTAAGGGTAAGGGTAAGGGTAAGGGTAAGGGTAAGCTTAAGGGTAAAAGCAAGGGTAAGGGTAAGGGTAAGGGTAAGGGTAAGGGTAAGGGTAAGGGTAAGGGTAAGGGTAAGGGTAAGCTTAAGGGTAAAAGCAAGGGTAAGGGTAAGGGTAAGGGTAAGGGTAAGCTTAAGGGTAAAAGCAAGGGTAAGGGTAAGGGTAAGGGTAAGGGTAAGGGTAAGGGTAAGGGTAAAGGTAAGGGTAAGCCTAAGGGTAAAAGCAAGGGTAAGGGTAAGGGTAAGGGTAAGGGTAAGGGTAAGGGTAAGGGTAAGGGTAAGGGTAAGGGTAAGGGTAAGGGTAAGGGTAAGGGTAAGGGTAAGGGTAAGGGTAAGCTTAAGGGTAAAAGCAAGGGTGAGGGTAAGGGTAAGGGTAAGGGTAAGGGTAAGGGTAAGGGTAAGGTAAGGGTAAGGGTAAGGGTAAGGGTAAGGGTAAGGGTAAGGGTAAGGGTAAGGGTAAGCCTAAGGGTAAAAGCAAGGGTAAGGGTAAGGGTAAGGGTAAGGGTAAGGGTAAGCTTAAGGGTAAAAGCAAGGGTAAGGGTAAGGGTAAGGGTAAGGGTAAGGGTAAGGGTAAGCTTAAGGGTAAAAGCAAGGGTAAGGGTAAGGGTAAGGGTAAGGGTAAGGGTAAGGGTAAGGGTAAGGGTAAGGGTAAAGGTAAGGGTAAGCCTAAGGGTAAAAGCAAGGGTATGGGTAAGGGTAAGGGTAAGGGTAAGGGTAAGGGTAAGGGTAAGGGTAAGGGTAAGGGTAAGGGTAAGGGTAAGGGTAAGGGTAAGGGTAAGGGTAAGGGTAAGGGTAAGCTTAAGTGTAAAAGCAAGGGTAAGGGTAAGGGTAAGGGTAAGGGTAAGGGTAAGGGTAAGGGTAAGGGTAAGGGTAAGGGTAAGCTTAAGGGTAAAAGCAAGGGTAAGGGTAAGGGTAAGGGTAAGGGTAAGGGTAAGGGTAAGGGTAAGGGTAAGGGTAAGGGTAAGGGTAAGGGTAAGGGTAAGGGTAAGGGTAAGGGTAAGCTTAAGGGTAAAAGCAAGGGTAAGGGTAAGGGTAAGGGTAAGGGTAAGGGTAAGGGTAAGGGTAAGGGTAAGGGTAAGCTTAAGGGTAAAAGCAAGGGTAAGGGTAAGGGTAAGGGTAAGGGTAAGGGTAAGGGTAAGGGTAAGCCTAAGGGTAAAAGCAAGGGTAAGGGTAAGGGTAAAAGCAAGGGTAAGGGTAAGGGTAAGGGTAAGGGTAAGGGTAAGGGTAAGGGTAAGGGTAAGGGTAAGGGTAAGGGTAAGCTTAAGGGTAAAAGCAAGGGTAAGGGTAAGGGTAAGGGTAAGGGTAAGGGTAAGTGTAAGCTCAAGGGTAAAAGCAAGGGTAAGGGTAAGGGTAAGGGTAAAGGTAAGGGTAAGCCTTAGGGTAAAAGCAAGGGTAAGGGTAAGGGTAAGGGTAAGGGTAAGGGTAAGGGTAAGGGTAAGGGTAAGGGTAAGCTTAAGGGTAAAAGCAAGGGTTAGGGTAAGGGTAAGGGTAAGGGTAAGGGTAAGGGTAAGGGTAAGGGTAAGGGTAAGGGTAAGGGTAAGGGTAAGGGTAAGGGTAAGGGTAAGGGTAAGGGTAAGCTTAAGGGTAAAAGCAAGGTATAGGTAAGGGTAAGGTAAGGGTAAGGGTAAGGGTAAGGGTAAGGGTAAGGGTAAGCTTAAGGGTTAAAGCAAGGGTAAGGGTTAGGGTAAGGGTAAGGGTAAGGGTAAGGGTAAGCTTGAGGGTGAAAGGTAAGGGTAAGGTAAGGGTAAGGGTAAGGTAAGGTAAGGGTAAGCTAAGGGTAAAAGCAAGGGTAAGGGTAAGGGTAAGGGTAAGGGTAAGGGTAAGGGTAAGGGTAAGGGTAAGGGTAAGGGTAAGCTTAAGGGTATAAGCAAGGGTAAGGGTAAGGGTAAGGGTGAGGGTAAGGGTAAGGGTAAGGGTAAGCTTAAGGGTAAAAGCAAGGGTAAGGTTAAGGGTAAGGGTAAGGGTAAGGGTAAGGGTAAGGGTAAGGGTAAGCTTAAGGGTAAAAGCAAGGGTAAGGGTAAGGGTAAGGGTAAGGGTAAGGGTAAGGGTAAGGGTAAGGGTAAGGGTAAGGGTAAGGGTAAGGGTAAGGGTAAGGTAAGGGTAAGCTAAGGGTAAAAGCAAGGGTAAGGGTAAAGGTAAGGGTAAGGGTAAGGGTAAGGGTAAGGGTAAGGGTAAGGGTAAGGGTAAGGGTAAGGGTAAGGGTAAGGGTAAGGGTAAGGGTAAGCTTAAGGGTAAAAGCAAGGGTAAGGGTAAGGGTAAGGGTAAGGGTAAGCCTAAGGGTAAAACAAGGGTAAGGGTAAGGGTAAGGGTAAGGGTAAGCTTAAGGGTAAAAGCAAGGGTAAGGGTAAGGGTAAGGGTGAGGGTAAGGGTAAGCTTAAGGGTTAAGCAAGGGTAAGGGTAAGGGTAAGGGTAAGGATAAGGGTAAGGGTAAGGGTAAAGGTAAGGGTAAGGGTAAGGGTAAGGGTAAGGGTAAGGGTAAGCTTAAGGGTAAAAGCAAGGGTAAGGGTAAGGGTAAGGGTAAGGGTAAGGGTAAGGGTAAGGGTAAGGGTAAGGGTAAGCTTAAGGGTAAGGGTAAGGGTAAGGGTAAGGGTAAGCTTAAGGGTAAAAGCAAGGGTAAGGGTAAGGGTAAGGGTAAGGGTAAGGGTAAGGGTAAGCTTAAGGGTAAGGGTAAGGGTAAGGGTAAGGGTAAGCTTAAGGGTAAAAGCAAGGGTAAGGGTAAGGGTAAGGGTAAGGGTAAGGGTAAGCTTAAGGGTAAGGGTAAGGGTAAGGGTAAGGGTAAGCTTAAGGGTAAAATCAAGGGTAAGGGTAAGGGTAAGGGTAAGGGTAAGGGTAAGGGTAAGGGTAAGGGTAAGGGTAAGGGTAAGGGTAAGGGTAAGGGTAAGGGTAAGGGTAAGGGTAAGCTTAAGGGTAAGGGTAAGGGTAAGGGTAAGGGTAAGCTTAAGGGTAAAAGCAAGGGTAAGGGTAAGGGTAAGGGTAAGGGTAAGGGTAAGGGTTAGGGTAAGCTTAAGGGTAAAAGCAAGGGTAAGGGTAAGGGTAAGGGTAAGGGTAAGGGTAAGGGTAAGGGTAAGGGTAAGGGTAAAGGTAAGGGTAAGCCTAAGGGTAAAAGCAAGGGTAAGGGTAAGGGTAAGGGTAAGGGTAAGGGTAAGGGTAAGGGTAAGGGTAAGGGTAAGGGTAAGGGTAAGGGTAAGGGTAAGGGTAAGGGTAAGGGTAAGGGTAAGGGTAAGGGTAAGGGTAAGCTTAAGGGTAAAAGCAAGGGTAAGGGTAAGGGTAAGGGTAAGGGTAAGGGTAAGGGTAAGCCTAAGGGTAAAAGCAAGGGTAAGGGTAAGGGTAAGGGTAAGGGTAAGGGTAAGCTTAAGGGTAAAAGCAAGGGTAAGGGTAAGGGTAAGGGTAAGGGTAAGGGTAAGGGTAAGGGTAAGGGTAAGGGTGAGCTTAAGGGTAAAAGCAAGGGTAAGGGTAAGGGTAAGGGTAAGGGTAAGGGTAAGGGTAAGGGTAAGGGTAAGGGTAAGCTTAAGGGTAAAAGCAAGGGTAAGGGTAAGGGTAAGGGTAAGGGTAAGGGTAAGGGTAAGGGTAAGGGTAAGGGTAAGGGTAAGGGTAAGGGTAAGGGTAAGGGTATAGGTAAGGGTAAGCCTAAGGGTAAAAGCAAGGGTAAGGGTAAGGGTAAGGGTAAGGGTAAGAGTAAGGGTAAGGGTAAGGGTAAGGGTAAGCTTAAGGGTAAAAGCAAGGGTAAGGGTAAGGGTAAGGGTAAGGGTAAGCCTAAGGGTAAAAGCAAGGGTAAGGGTAAGGGTAAGGGTAAGGGTAAGGGTAAGCTTAAGGGTAAAAGCAAGGGTAAGGGTAAGGGTAAGGGTAAGGGTAAGGGTAAGGGTAATGGTAAGCTTAAGGGTAAAAGCAAGGGTGAGGGTAAGGGTAAGGGTAAGGGTAAGGGTCGGGGTAAGGGTAAGGGTAAGGGTAAGGGTAAGGGTAAGGGTAAGGGTAAGCTTAAGGGTAAAAGCAAGGGTAAGGGTAAGGGTAAGGGTAAGGGTAAGGGTAAGGGTAAAGGTAAGGGTAAGCCTAAGGGTAAAAGCAAGGGTAAGGGTAAGAGTAAGGGTAAGGGTAAGGGTAAGGGTAAGGGTAAGGGTAAGGGTAAGGGTGAGCTTAAGGGTAAAAGCAAGGGTAAGGGTAAGGGTAAGGGTAAGGGTAAGGGTAAGGGTAAGGGTAAGGGTAAGGGTAAGCTTAAGGTAAAAGCAAGGGTAAGGGTAAGGGTAAGGGTAAGGGTAAGGGTAAGGGTAAGGGTAAGGGTAAGGGTAAGGGTAAGGGTAAGGGTATAGATAAGGGTAAGCCTAAGGGTAAAAGCAAGGGTAAGGGTAAGGGTAAGGGTAAGGGTAAGAGTAAGGGTAAGGGTAAGGGTAAGGGTAAGCTTAAGGGTAAAAGCAAGGGTAAGGGTAAGGGTAAGGGTAAGGGTAAGCCTAAGGGTAAAAGCAAGGGTAAGGGTAAGGGTAAGGGTAAGGGTAAGGGTAAGCTTAAGGGTAAAAGCAAGGGTAAGGGTAAGGGTAAGGGTAAGGGTAAGGGTAAGGGTAATGGTAAGCTTAAGGGTAAAAGCAAGGGTGAGGGTAAGGGTAAGGGTAAGGGTAAGGGTCGGGGTAAGGGTAAGGGTAAGGGTAAGGGTAAGGGTAAGGGTAAGGGTAAGCTTAAGAGTAAAAGCAAGGGTAAGGGTAAGGGTAAGGGTAAGGGTAAGGGTAAGGGTAAAGGTAAGGGTAAGCCTAAGGGTAAAAGCAAGGGTAAGGGTAAGGGTAAGGGTAAGGGTAAGGGTAAGGGTAAGGGTAAGGGTAAGGGTAAGGGTAAGGGTAAGGGTAAGGGTAAGGGTAAGGGTAAGGGTAAGCTTAAGGGTAAAAGCAAGGGTAAGGGTAAGGGTAAGGGTAAGGGTAAGCCTAAGGGTAAAAGCAAGGGTAAGGGTAAGGGTAAGGGTAAGGGTAAGGGTAAGCTTAAGGGTAAAAGCAAGGGTAAGGGTAAGGGTAAGGGTAAGGGTAAGGGTAAGGGTAAGGGTAAGCTTAAGGGTAAAAGCAAGGGTAAGGGTAAGGGTAAGGGTAAGGGTAAGGGTAAGGGTAAGGGTAAAGGTAAGGGTAAGCCTAAGGGTAAAAGCAAGGGTAAGGGTAAGGGTAAGGGTAAGGGTAAGGGTAAGGGTAAGGGTAAGGGTAAGGGTAAGGGTAAGGGTAAGGGTAAGGGTAAGCTTAAGGGTAAAAGCAAGGGTAAGGGTAAGGGTAAGGGTAAGGGTAAGGGTAAGGGTAAGGGTAAGGGTAAGGGTAAGGGTAAGGGTAAGGGTAAGGGTAAGGGTAAGCTTAAGGGTAAGGGTAAGGGTAAGGGTAAGGGTAAGCTTAAGGGTAAAAGCAAGGGTAAGGGTAAGGGTAAGGGTAAGGGTAAGCTTAAGGGTAAAAGCAAGGGTAAGGGTAAGGGTAAGGGTAAGGGTAAGGGTAAGGGTAAGCTTAAGGGTAAGGGTAAGGGTAAGGGTAAGGGTAAGCTTAAGGGTAAAAGCAAGGTTAAGGGTAAGGGTAAGGGTAAGGGTAAGGGTAAGCTTAAGGGTAAGGGTAAGGGTAAGGGTAAGGGTAAGCTTAAGGGTAAAAGCAAGGGTAAGGTTAAGGGTAAGGGTAAGGGTAAGGGTAAGGGTAAGGGTAAGGGTAAGCTTAAGGGTAAGGGTAAGGGTAAGGGTAAGGGTAAGCTTAAGGGTAAAAGCAAGGGTAAGGGTAAGGGTAAGGGTAAGGGTAAGGGTAAGGGTAAGGGTAAGGGTAAGGGTAAGGGTAAGGGTAAGGGTAAGGGTAAGGGTAAGGGTAAGGGTAAGGGTAAGCTTAAGGGTAAGGGTAAGGGTAAGGGTAAGCTTAAGGGTAAAAGCAAGGGTAAGGGTAAGGGTAAGGGTAAGGGTAAGGGTAAGCTTAAGGGTAAAAGCAAGGGTAAGGGTAAGGGTAAGGGTAAGGGTAAGGGTAAGGGTAAGGGTAAGGGTAAGGGTAAGGGTAAGGGTAAGGGTAAGGGTAAGGGTAAGGGTAAGCTTAAGGGTAAGGGTAAGGGTAAGGGTAAGCTTAAGGGTAAAAGCAAGGGTAAGGGTAAGGGTAAGGGTAAGGGTAAGGGTAAGGGTAAGGGTAAGGGTAAAGGTAAGGGTAAGCCTAAGGGTAAAAGCAAGGGTAAGGGTAAGGGTAAGGGTAAGGGTAAGGGTAAGGGTAAGGGTAAGGGTAAGGGTAAGGGTAAGCTTAAGGGTAAAAGCAAGGGTAAGGGTAAGGGTAAGGGTAAGGGTTAGGGTAAGGGTAAGGGTAAGCTTAAGGGTAAAAGCAAGGGTAAGGGTAAGGGTAAGGGTAAGGGTAAGGGTAAGGGTAAGGGTAAGGGTAAGGGTAAGGGTAAGGGTAAGGGTAAGCTTAAGGGTAAAAGCAAGGGTAAGGGTAAGGGTAAGGGTAAGGGTAAGGGTTAGGGTAAGGGTAAAGGTAAGGGTAAGCCTAAGGGTAAAAGCAAGGGTAAGGGTAAGGGTAAGGGTAAGAGTAAGGGTAAGGGTAAGGGTAAGGGTAAGGGTAAGGGTAAGAGTAAGGGTAAGGGTAAGGGTAAGCTTAAGGGTAAAAGCAAGGGTAAGGGTAAGGGTAAGGGTAAGGGTAAGGGTAAGCCTAAGGGTAATAGCAAGGGTAAGGGTAAGGTTAAGGGTAAGGGTAAGGGTAAGCTTAAGGGTAAAAGCAAGGGTAAGGGTAAGGGTAAGGGTAAGGGTAAGGGTAAGCTTAAGGGTAAAAGCAAGGGTAAGGGTAAGGGTGAGGGTGAGGGTAAGGGTAAGGGTAAGGGTAAAGGTAAGGGTAAGCCTAAGAGTAAAAGCAAGGGTAAGGGTAAGGGTAAGGGTAAGGGTAAGGGTAAGGGTAAGGGTAAGGGTAAGGGTAAGGGTAAGGGTAAGGGTAAGCTTAAGGGTAAAAGCAAGGGTAAGGATAAGGGTAAGGGTAAGGGTAAGGGTAAGGGTAAGGGTAAGGGTAAGGGTAAGGGTAAGGGTAAGCTTAAGGGTAAAAGCAAGGGTAAGGGTAAGGGTAAGGGTAAGGGTAAGGGTAAGGGTAAGGGTAAGGGTAAGGGTAAGGGTAAGGGTAAGGGTAAGGGTAAGCTTAAGGGTAAAAGCAAGGGTAAGGGTTAGGGTAAGGGTAAGGGTAAGGGTAAGGGTAAGGGTAAGGGTAAGGGTAAGGGTAAGCTTAAGGGTAAAAGCAAGGGTAAGGGTAAGGGTAAGGGTAAGGGTAAGGGTAAGGGTAAGGGTAAGCTTAAGGGTAAAAGCAAGGGTAAGGGTAAGGGTAAGGGTAAGGGTAAGGGTAAGGGTAAGGGTAAGGGTAAGGGTAAGGGTAAGGGTAAGGGTAAGGGTAAGGGTAAGAGTAAGGGTAAGGGTAAGCTTAAGGGTAAGGGTAAGGGTAAGGGTAAGGGTAAGCGTAAGGGTAAAAGCAAGGGTAAGGGTAAGGGTAAGGGTAAGGGTAAGGGTAAGCTTAAGGGTAAAAGCAAGGGTAAGGGTAAGGGTAAGGGTAAGGGTAAGGGTAAGGGTAAGCTTAAGGGTAAGGGTAAGGGTAAGGGTAAGGGTAAGCTTAAGGGTAAAAGCAAGGGTAAGGGTAAGAGTAAGGGTAAGGGTAAGGGTAAGGGTAAGGGTAAGGGTAAGGGTAAGGGTGAGCTTAAGGGTAAAAGCAAGGGTAAGGGTAAGGGTAAGGGTAAGGGTAAGGGTAAGGGTAAGGGTAAGGGTAAGGGTAAGGGTAAGGGTAAGCTTAAGGGTAAAAGCAAGGGTAAGGGTGAGGGTAAGGGTAAGGGTAAGGGTAAGGGTAAGGGTAAGGGTAAGGGTAAGGGTAAGGGTAAAGGTAAGGGTAAGCCTAAGGGTAAAAGCAAGGGTAAGGGTAAGGGTAAGGGTAAGGGTAAGAGTAAGGGTAAGGGTAAGGGTAAGGGTAAGCTTAAGGGTAAAAGCAAGGGTAAGGGTAAGGGTAAGGGTAAGGGTAAGCCTAAGGGTAAAAGCAAGGGTAAGGGTAAGGGTAAGGGTAAGGGTAAGGGTAAGCTTAAGGGTAAAAGCAAGGGTAAGGGTAAGGGTAAGGGTAAGGGTAAGGGTAAGGGTAAGCTTAAGGGTAAAAGCAAGGGTGAGGGTAAGGGTAAGGGTAAGGGTAAGGGTAAGGGTAAGGGTAAGGGTAAGGGTAAGGGTAAGGGTAAGGGTAAGGGTAAGGGTAAGCTTAAGGGTAAAAGCAAGGGTAAGGGTAAGGGTAAGGGTAAGGGTAAGGGTGAGGGTAAGGGTAAGGGTAAGGGTAAGGGTAAGGGTAAGGGTAAGGGTAAGCTTAAGGGTAAAAGCAAGGGTAAGGGTAAGGGTAAGGGTAAGGGTAAGGGTAAAGGTAAGAGTAAGCCTAAGGGTAAAAGCAAGGGTAAGGGTAAGGGTAAGGGTAAGGGTAAGGGTCGGGGTAAGGGTAAGGGTAAGGGTAAGGGTAAGGGTAAGGGTAAGGGTAAGCTTAAGGGTAAAAGCAAGGGTAAGGGTAAGGGTAAGGGTAAGGGTAAGGGTAAGGGTAAAGGTAAGGGTAAGCCTAAGGGTAAAAGCAAGGGTAAGGGTAAGAGTAAGGGTAAGGGTAAGGGTAAGGGTAAGGGTAAGGGTAAGGGTAAGGGTGAGCTTAAGGGTAAAAGCAAGGGTAAGGGTAAGGGTAAGGGTAAGGGTAAGGGTAAGGGTAAGGGTAAGGGTAAGGGTAAGCTTAAAGGTAAAAGCAAGGGTAAGGGTAAGGGTAAGGGTAAGGGTAAGGGTAAGGGTAAGGGTAAGGGTAAGGGTAAGGGTAAGGGTAAGGGTAAGGGTATAGGTAAGGGTAAGCCTAAGGGTAAAAGCAAGGGTAAGGGTAAGGGTAAGGGTAAGGGTAAGAGTAAGGGTAAGGGTAAGGGTAAGGGTAAGCTTAAGGGTAAAAGCAAGGGTAAGGGTAAGGGTAAGGGTAAGGGTAAGGGTAAGCTTAAGGGTAAAAGCAAGGGTAAGGGTAAGGGTAAGGGTAAGGGTAAGGGTAAGGGTAATGGTAAGCTTAAGGGTAAAAGCAAGGGTGAGGGTAAGGGTAAGGGTAAGGGTAAGGGTCGGGGTAAGGGTAAGGGTAAGGGTAAGGGTAAGGGTAAGGGTAAGGGTAAGCTTAAGGGTAAAAGCAAGGGTAAGGGTAAGGGTAAGGGTAAGGGTAAGGGTAAGGGTAAAGGTAAGGGTAAGCCTAAGGGTAAAAGCAAGGGTAAGGGTAAGGGTAAGGGTAAGGGTAAGGGTAAGGGTAAGGGTAAGGGTAAGGGTAAGGGTAAGGGTAAGGGTAAGGGTAAGGGTAAGGGTAAGGGTAAGGGTAAGGGTAAGGGTAAGGGTAAGGGTAAGGGTAAGTGTAAGCTTAAGGGTAAAAGCAAGGGTAAGGGTAAGGGTAAGGGTAAGGGTAAGCCTAAGGGTAAAAGCAAGGGTAAGGGTAAGGGTAAGGGTAAGGGTAAGGGTAAGCTTAAGGGTAAAAGCAAGGGTAAGGGTAAGGGTAAGGGTAAGGGTAAGGGTAAGGGTAAGGGTAAGCTTAAGGGTAAAAGCAAGGGTAAGGGTAAGGGTAAGGGTAAGGGTAAGGGTAAGGGTAAGGGTAAAGGTAAGGGTAAGCCTAAGGGTAAAAGCAAGGGTAAGGGTAAGGGTAAGGGTAAGGGTAAGGGTAAGGGTAAGGGTAAGGGTAAGGGTAAGGGTAAGGGTAAGGGTAAGGGTAAGCTTAAGGGTAAAAGCAAGGGTAAGGGTAAGGGTAAGGGTAAGGGTAAGGGTAAGGGTAAGGGTAAGGGTAAGGGTAAGGGTAAGGGTAAGGGTAAGGGTAAGCTTAAGGGTAAGGGTAAGGGTAAGGGTAAGGGTAAGCTTAAGGGTAAAAGCAAGGGTAAGGGTAAGGGTAAGGGTAAGGGTAAGCTTAAGGGTAAAAGCAAGGGTAAGGGTAAGGGTAAGGGTAAGGGTAAGGGTAAGGGTAAGGGTAAGCTTAAGGGTAAGGGTAAGGGTAAGGGTAAGGGTAAGCTTAAGGGTAAAAGCAAGGGTAAGGGTAAGGGTAAGGGTAAGGGTAAGGGTAAGCTTAAGGGTAAGGGTAAGGGTAAGGGTAAGGGTAAGCTTAAGGGTAAAAGCAAGGGTAAGGTTAAGGGTAAGGGTAAGGGTAAGGGTAAGGGTAAGGGTAAGGGTAAGCTTAAGGGTAAGGGTAAGGGTAAGGGTAAGGGTAAGCTTAAGGGTAAAAGCAAGGGTAAGGGTAAGGGTAAGGGTAAGGGTAAGGGTAAGGGTAAGGGTAAGGGTAAGGGTAAGGGTAAGGGTAAGGGTAAGGGTAAGGGTAAGGGTAAGGGTAAGCTTAAGGGTAAGGGTAAGGGTAAGGGTAAGCTTAAGGGTAAAAGCAAGGGTAAGGGTAAGGGTAAGGGTAAGGGTAAGGGTAAGCTTAAGGGTAAAAGCAAGGGTAAGGGTAAGGGTAAGGGTAAGGGTAAGGGTAAGGGTAAGGGTAAGGGTAAGGGTAAGGGTAAGGGTAAGGGTAAGGGTAAGGGTAAGCTTAAGGGTAAGGGTAAGGGTGAGGGTAAGCTTAAGGGTAAAAGCAAGGGTAAGGGTAAGGGTAAGGGTAAGGGTAAGGGTAAAGGTAAGGGTAAGCCTAAGGGTAAAAGCAAGGGTAAGGGTAAGGGTAAGGGTAAGGGTAAGGGTAAGGGTAAGGGTAAGGGTAAGGGTAAGGGTAAGGGTAAGCTTAAGGGTAAAAGCAAGGGTAAGGGTAAGGGTAAGGGTAAGGGTTAGGGTAAGGGTAAGGGTAAGCTTAAGGGTAAAAGCAAGGGTAAGGGTAAGGGTAAGGGTAAGGGTAAGGGTAAGGGTAAGGGTGAGGGTAAGGGTAAGGGTAAGGGTAAGGGTAAGGGTAAGGGTAAGCTTAAGGGTAAAAGCAAGGGTAAGGGTAAGGGTAAGGGTAAGGGTAAGGGTTAGGGTAAGGGTAAAGGTAAGGGTAAGCCTAAGGGTAAAAGCAAGGGTAAGGGTAAGGGTAAGGGTAAGAGTAAGGGTAAGGGTAAGGGTAAGGGTAAGGGTAAGGGTAAGAGTAAGGGTAAGGGTAAGGGTAAGCTTAAGGGTAAAAGCAAGGGTAAGGGTAAGGGTAAGGGTAAGGGTAAGGGTAAGCCTAAGGGTAATAGCAAGGGTAAGGGTAAGGTTAAGGGTAAGGGTAAGGGTAAGCTTAAGGGTAAAAGCAAGGGTAAGGGTAAGGGTAAGGGTAAGGGTAAGGGTAAGCTTAAGGGTAAAAGCAAGGGTAAGGGTAAGGGTGAGGGTGAGGGTAAGGGTAAGGGTAAGGGTAAAGGTAAGGGTAAGCCTAAGAGTAAAAGCAAGGGTAAGGGTAAGGGTAAGGGTAAGGGTAAGGGTAAGGGTAAGGGTAAGGGTAAGGGTAAGGGTAAGGGTAAGGGTAAGGGTAAGCTTAAGGGTAAAAGCAAGGGTAAGGATAAGGGTAAGGGTAAGGGTAAGGGTAAGGGTAAGGGTAAGGGTAAGGGTAAGGGTAAGGGTAAGGGTAAGGGTAAGGGTAAGGGTAAGGGTAAGCTTAAGGGTAAAAGCAAGGGTAAGGGTAAGGGTAAGGGTAAGGGTAAGGGTAAGGGTAAGGGTAAGGGTAAGGGTAAGGGTAAGGGTAAGGGTAAGGGTAAGCTTAAGGGTAAAAGCAAGGGTAAGGGTTAGGGTAAGGGTAAGGGTAAGGGTAAGGGTAAGGGTAAGGGTAAGGGTAAGCTTAAGGGTAAAAGCAAGGGTAAGGGTAAGGGTAAGGGTAAGGGTAAGGGTAAGGGTAAGGGTAAGCTTAAGGGTAAAAGCAAGGGTAAGGGTAAGGGTAAGGGTAAGGGTAAGGGTAAGGGTAAGGGTAAGGGTAAGGGTAAGGGTAAGGGTAAGGGTAAGGGTAAGGGTAAGGGTAAGGGTAAGAGTAAGGGTAAGGGTAAGCTTAAGGGTAAGGGTAAGGGTAAGGGTAAGGGTAAGCGTAAGGGTAAAAGCAAGGGTAAGGGTAAGGGTAAGGGTAAGGGTAAGGGTAAGCTTAAGGGTAAAAGCAAGGGTAAGGGTAAGGGTAAGGGTAAGGGTAAGGGTAAGGGTAAGCTTAAGGGTAAGGGTAAGGGTAAGGGTAAGGGTAAGCTTAAGGGTAAAAGCAAGGGTAAGGGTAAGAGTAAGGGTAAGGGTAAGGGTAAGGGTAAGGGTAAGGGTAAGGGTGAGCTTAAGGGTAAAATCAAGGGTAAGGGTAAGGGTAAGGGTAAGGGTAAGGGTAAGGGTAAGGGTAAGGGTAAGGGTAAGGGTAAGGGTAAGGGTAAGCTTAAGGGTAAAAGCAAGGGTAAGGGTGAGGGTAAGGGTAAGGGTAAGGGTAAGGGTAAGGGTAAGGGTAAGGGTAAGGGTAAAGGTAAGGGTAAGCCTAAGGGTAAAAGCAAGGGTAAGGGTAAGGGTAAGGGTAAGGGTAAGAGTAAGGGTAAGGGTAAGGGTAAGGGTAAGCTTAAGGGTAAAAGCAAGGGTAAGGGTAAGGGTAAGGGTAAGGGTAAGCCTAAGGGTAAAAGCAAGGGTAAGGGTAAGGGTAAGGGTAAGGGTAAGGGTAAGCTTAAGGGTAAAAGCAAGGGTAAGGGTAAGGGTAAGGGTAAGGGTAAGGGTAAGGGTAAGCTTAAGGGTAAAAGCAAGGGTGAGGGTAAGGGTAAGGGTAAGGGTAAGGGTAAGGGTAAGGGTAAGGGTAAGGGTAAGGGTAAGGGTAAGGGTAAGGGTAAGCTTAAGGGTAAAAGCAAGGGTAAGGGTAAGGGTAAGGGTAAGGGTGAGGGTAAGGGTAAGGGTAAGGGTAAGGGTAAGGGTAAGGGTAAGGGTAAGCTTAAGGGTAAAAGCAAGGGTAAGGGTAAGGGTAAGGGTAAGGGTAAGGGTAAAGGTAAGAGTAAGCCTAAGGGTAAAAGCAAGGGTAAGGGTAAGGGTAAGGGTAAGGGTAAGGGTAAGGGTAAGGGTAAGGGTAAGGGTAAGGGTAAGGGTAAGGGTAAGGGTAAGGGTAAGGGTAAGGGTAAGGGTAAGGGTAAGGGTAAGGGTAAGCTTAAGGGTAAAAGCAAGGGTAAGGGTAAGGGTAAGGGTAAGGGTAAGCCTAAGGGTAAAAGCAAGGGTAAGGGTAAGGGTAAGGGTAAGGGTAAGGGTAAGGGTAAGCTTAAGGGTAAAAGCAAGGGTAAGGGTAAGGGTAAGGGTAAGGGTAAGGGTAAGGGTAAGGGTAAGCTTAAGGGTAAAAGCAAGGGTAAGGGTAAGGGTAAGGGTAAGGGTAAGGGTAAGGGTAAGGGTAAGGGTAAGGGTAAGGGTAAGGGTAAAGGTAAGGGTAAGCCTAAGGGTAAAAGCAAGGGTAAGGGTAAGGGTAAGGGTAAGGGTAAGGGTAAGGGTAAGGGTAAGGGTAGGGGTAAGCTTAAGGGTAAAAGCAAGGGTAAGGGTAAGGGTAAGGGTAAGGGTAAGGGTAAGGGTAAGGGTAAGGGTAAGCTTAAGGGTAAGGGTAAGGGTAAGGGTTAGGGTAAGCTTAAGGGTAAAAGCAAGGGTAAGGGTAAGGGTAAGGGTAAGGGTAAGCTTAAGGGTAAAAGCAAGGGTAAGGGTAAGGGTAAGGGTAAGGGTAAGGGTAAGGGTAAGGGTAAGGGTAAGGGTAAGCTTAAGGGTAAGGGTAAGGGTAAGGGTAAGGGTAAGCTTAAGGGTAAAAGCAAGGGTAAGGGTAAGGGTAAGGGTAAGGGTAAGGGTAAGGGTAAGGGTAAGGGTAAGCTTAAGGGTAAGGGTAAGGGTAAGGGTAAGGGTAAGCTTAAGGGTAAAAGCAAGGGTAAGGTTAAGGGTAAGGGTAAGGGTAAGGGTAAGGGTAAGGGTAAGGGTAAGCTTAAGGGTAAGGGTAAGGGTAAGGGTAAGGGTAAGCTTAAGGGTAAAAGCAAGGGTAAGGGTAAGGGTAAGGGTAAGGGTAAGGGTAAGGGTAAGGGTAAGGGTAAGGGTAAGGGTAAGGGTAAGGGTAAGCTTAAGGGTAAGGGTAAGGGTAAGGGTAAGCTTAAGGGTAAAAGCAAGGGTAAGGGTAAGGGTAAGGGTAAGGGTAAGGGTAAGCTTAAGGGTAAAAGCAAGGGTAAGGGTAAGGGTAAGGGTAAGGGTAAGGGTAAGGGTAAGGGTAAGGGTAAGGGTAAGGGTAAGGGTAAGGGTAAGCTTAAGGGTAAGGGTAAGGGTAAGGGTAAGCTTAAGGGTAAAAGCAAGGGTAAGGGTAAGGGTAAGGGTAAGGGTAAGGGTAAAGGTAAGGGTAAGCCTAAGGGTAAAAGCAAGGGTAAGGGTAAGGGTAAGGGTAAGGGTAAGGGTAAGGGTAAGGGTAAGGGTAAGGGTAAGGGTAAGGGTAAGGGTAAGCTTAAGGGTAAAAGCAAGGGTAAGGGTAAGGGTAAGGGTAAGGGTAAGGGTAAGGGTAAGGGTAAGGGTAAGCTTAAGGGTAAAAGCAAGGGTAAGGGTAAGGGTAAGGGTAAGGGTAAGGGTAAGGGTAAGGGTAAGGGTAAGGGTAAGGGTAAGGGTAAGCTTAAGGGTAAAAGCAAGGGTAAGGGTAAGGGTAAGGGTAAGGGTAAGGGTTAGGGTAAGGGTAAAGGTAAGGGTAAGCCTAAGGGTAAAAGCAAGGGTAAGGGTAAGGGTAAGGGTAAGGGTAAGGGTAAGGGTAAGGGTAAGGGTAAGGGTAAGAGTAAGGGTAAGGGTAAGGGTAAGCTTAAGGGTAAAAGCAAGGGTAAGGGTAAGGGTAAGGGTAAGGGTAAGCCTAAGGGTAAAAGCAAGGGTAAGGGTAAGGTTAAGGGTAAGGGTAAGGGTAAGCTTAAGGGTAAAAGCAAGGGTAAGGCTAAGGGTAAGGGTAAGGGTAAGGGTAAGCTTAAGAGTAAAAGCAAGGGTAAGGGTAAGGGTAAGGGTAAGGGTAAGGGTAAGGGTAAGGGTAAGGGTAAGGGTAAGGGTAAGGGTAAGGGTAAGGGTAAGGGTAAGGGTAAGGGTAAGGGTAAGGGTAAGGGTAAGGGTAAGGGTAAGGGTAAGGGTAAGGGTAAGGGTAAGCTTAAGGGTAAAAGCAAGGGTAAGGATAAGGGTAAGGGTAAGGGTAAGGGTAAGGGTAAGGGTAAGGGTAAGGGTAAGGGTAAGGGTAAGGGTAAGGGTAAGCTTAAGGGTAAAAGCAAGGGTAAGGGTAAGGGTAAGGGTAAGGGTAAGGGTAAGGGTAAGGGTAAGGGTAAGGTTAAGGGTAAGGGTAAGCTTAAGGGTAAAAGCAAGGGTAAGGGTTAGGGTAAGGGTAAGGGTAAGGGTAAGGGTAAGGGTAAGCTTAAGGGTAAAAGCAAGGGTAAGGGTAAGGGTAAGGGTAAGGGTAAGGGTAAGGGTAAGGGTAAGGGTAAAGGTAAGGGTAAGCTTAAGGGTAAAAGCAAGGGTAAGGGTAAGGGTAAGGGTAAGGGTAAGGGTAAGGGTAAGGGTAAGGGTAAGGGTAAGGGTAAGGGTAAGGGTAAGGGTAAGGGTGAGGGTAAGGGTAAGCTTAAGGGTATAAGCAAGGGTAAGGGTAAGGGTAAGGGTGAGGGTAAGGGTGAGGGTAAGGGTAAGGGTAAGCTTAAGGGTAAAAGCAAGGGTAAGGGTAAGGGTAAGGGTAAGGGTAAGGGTAAGGGTAAGGGTAAGGGTAAGGGTAAGGGTAAGGGTAAGCTTAAGGGTAAAAGCAAGGGTAAGGGTAAGGGTTAGGGTAAGGGTAAGGGTAAGGGTAAGGGTAAGGGTAAGGGTAAGGGTAAGGGTAAGGGTAAGGGTAAAGGTAAGGTTAAGCCTAAGGGTAAAAGCAAGGGTAAGGGTAAGGGTAAGGGTAAGGGTAAGGGTAAGGGTAAGGGTAAGGGTAAGGGTAAGGGTAAGGGTAAGGGTAAGGGTAAGGGTAAGGGTAAGGGTAAGGGTAAGGGTAAGGGTAAGGGTAAGGGTAAGCTTAAGGGTAAAAGCAAGGGTAAGGGTAAGGGTAAGGGTAAGGGTAAGCTTAAGGGTAAAAGCAAGGGTAAGGGTAAGGGTAAGGGTAAGGGTAAGCCTAAGGGTAAAAGCAAGGGTAAGGGTAAGGGTAAGGGTAAGGGTAAGGGTAAGGGTAAGCTTAAGGGTAAAAGCAAGGGTAAGGGTAAGGGTAAGGGTAAGGGTAAGGGTAAGGGTAAGGGTAAGCTTAAGGGTAAAAGCAAGGGTAAGGGTAAGGGTAAGGGTAAGGGTAAGGGTAAGGGTAAGGGTAAGGGTAAGGGTAAGGGTAAGGGTAAAGGTAAGGGTAAGCCTAAGGGTAAAAGCAAGGGTAAGGGTAAGGGTAAGGGTAAGGGTAAGGGTAAGGGTAAGGGTAAGGGTAGGGGTAAGCTTAAGGGTAAAAGCAAGGGTAAGGGTAAGGGTAAGGGTAAGGGTAAGGGTAAGGGTAAGGGTAAGGGTAAGCTTAAGGGTAAGGGTAAGGGTAAGGGTTAGGGTAAGCTTAAGGGTAAAAGCAAGGGTAAGGGTAAGGGTAAGGGTAAGGGTAAGCTTAAGGGTAAAAGCAAGGGTAAGGGTAAGGGTAAGGGTAAGGGTAAGGGTAAGGGTAAGGGTAAGGGTAAGGGTAAGCTTAAGGGTAAGGGTAAGGGTAAGGGTAAGGGTAAGCTTAAGGGTAAAAGCAAGGGTAAGGGTAAGGGTAAGGGTAAGGGTAAGGGTAAGGGTAAGGGTAAGGGTAAGCTTAAGGGTAAGGGTAAGGGTAAGGGTAAGGGTAAGCTTAAGGGTAAAAGCAAGGGTAAGGTTAAGGGTAAGGGTAAGGGTAAGGGTAAGGGTAAGGGTAAGGGTAAGCTTAAGGGTAAGGGTAAGGGTAAGGGTAAGGGTAAGCTTAAGGGTAAAAGCAAGGGTAAGGGTAAGGGTAAGGGTAAGGGTAAGGGTAAGGGTAAGGGTAAGGGTAAGGGTAAGGGTAAGGGTAAGGGTAAGCTTAAGGGTAAGGGTAAGGGTAAGGGTAAGCTTAAGGGTAAAAGCAAGGGTAAGGGTAAGGGTAAGGGTAAGGGTAAGGGTAAGCTTAAGGGTAAAAGCAAGGGTAAGGGTAAGGGTAAGGGTAAGGGTAAGGGTAAGGGTAAGGGTAAGGGTAAGGGTAAGGGTAAGGGTAAGGGTAAGCTTAAGGGTAAGGGTAAGGGTAAGGGTAAGCTTAAGGGTAAAAGCAAGGGTAAGGGTAAGGGTAAGGGTAAGGGTAAGGGTAAAGGTAAGGGTAAGCCTAAGGGTAAAAGCAAGGGTAAGGGTAAGGGTAAGGGTAAGGGTAAGGGTAAGGGTAAGGGTAAGGGTAAGGGTAAGGGTAAGGGTAAGGGTAAGCTTAAGGGTAAAAGCAAGGGTAAGGGTAAGGGTAAGGGTAAGGGTAAGGGTAAGGGTAAGGGTAAGGGTAAGCTTAAGGGTAAAAGCAAGGGTAAGGGTAAGGGTAAGGGTAAGGGTAAGGGTAAGGGTAAGGGTAAGGGTAAGGGTAAGGGTAAGGGTAAGCTTAAGGGTAAAAGCAAGGGTAAGGGTAAGGGTAAGGGTAAGGGTAAGGGTTAGGGTAAGGGTAAAGGTAAGGGTAAGCCTAAGGGTAAAAGCAAGGGTAAGGGTAAGGGTAAGGGTAAGGGTAAGGGTAAGGGTAAGGGTAAGGGTAAGGGTAAGAGTAAGGGTAAGGGTAAGGGTAAGCTTAAGGGTAAAAGCAAGGGTAAGGGTAAGGGTAAGGGTAAGGGTAAGCCTAAGGGTAAAAGCAAGGGTAAGGGTAAGGTTAAGGGTAAGGGTAAGGGTAAGCTTAAGGGTAAAAGCAAGGGTAAGGCTAAGGGTAAGGGTAAGGGTAAGGGTAAGCTTAAGAGTAAAAGCAAGGGTAAGGGTAAGGGTAAGGGTAAGGGTAAGGGTAAGGGTAAGGGTAAGGGTAAGGGTAAGGGTAAGGGTAAGGGTAAGGGTAAGGGTAAGGGTAAGGGTAAGGGTAAGGGTAAGGGTAAGGGTAAGGGTAAGGGTAAGGGTAAGGGTAAGGGTAAGCTTAAGGGTAAAAGCAAGGGTAAGGATAAGGGTAAGGGTAAGGGTAAGGGTAAGGGTAAGGGTAAGGGTAAGGGTAAGGGTAAGGGTAAGGGTAAGGGTAAGCTTAAGGGTAAAAGCAAGGGTAAGGGTAAGGGTAAGGGTAAGGGTAAGGGTAAGGGTAAGGGTAAGGGTAAGGTTAAGGGTAAGGGTAAGCTTAAGGGTAAAAGCAAGGGTAAGGGTTAGGGTAAGGGTAAGGGTAAGGGTAAGGGTAAGGGTAAGCTTAAGGGTAAAAGCAAGGGTAAGGGTAAGGGTAAGGGTAAGGGTAAGGGTAAGGGTAAGGGTAAGGGTAAAGGTAAGGGTAAGCTTAAGGGTAAAAGCAAGGGTAAGGGTAAGGGTAAGGGTAAGGGTAAGGGTAAGGGTAAGGGTAAGGGTAAGGGTAAGGGTAAGGGTAAGGGTAAGGGTAAGGGTGAGGGTAAGGGTAAGCTTAAGGGTATAAGCAAGGGTAAGGGTAAGGGTAAGGGTGAGGGTAAGGGTGAGGGTAAGGGTAAGGGTAAGCTTAAGGGTAAAAGCAAGGGTAAGGGTAAGGGTAAGGGTAAGGGTAAGGGTAAGGGTAAGGGTAAGGGTAAGGGTAAGGGTAAGGGTAAGCTTAAGGGTAAAAGCAAGGGTAAGGGTAAGGGTTAGGGTAAGGGTAAGGGTAAGGGTAAGGGTAAGGGTAAGGGTAAGGGTAAGGGTAAGGGTAAGGGTAAAGGTAAGGTTAAGCCTAAGGGTAAAAGCAAGGGTAAGGGTAAGGGTAAGGGTAAGGGTAAGGGTAAGGGTAAGGGTAAGGGTAAGGGTAAGGGTAAGGGTAAGGGTAAGGGTAAGGGTAAGGGTAAGGGTAAGGGTAAGGGTAAGGGTAAGGGTAAGGGTAAGCTTAAGGGTAAAAGCAAGGGTAAGGGTAAGGGTAAGGGTAAGGGTAAGCCTAAGGGTAAAAGCAAGGGTAAGGGTAAGGGTACGGGTAAGGGTAAGCTTAAGGGTAAAAGCAAGGGTAAGGGTAAGGGTAAGGGTAAGGGTAGCGGTAAGGGTAAGCTTAAGGGTAAAAGCAAGGGTAAGGGTAAGGGTAAGGGTAAGGATAAGGGTAAGGGTAAGGGTAAGGGTAAGGGTAAGGGTAAGGTTAAGGGTAAGGGTTAGAGTAAGGGTAAGGGTAAGGGTAAGGGTAAGCTTAAGGGTAAAAGCAAGGGTAAGGGTAAGGGTAAGGGTAAGGGTAAGGGTAAGGGTAAGGGTAAGCTTAAGGGTAAGGGAAAGGGTAAGGGTAAGGGTAAGGGTAAGGGTAATGGTAAGGGTAAAGGTAAGGGTAAGCCTAAGGGTAAAAGCAAGGGTAAGGGTAAGGGTAAGGGTAAGGGTAAGGTTAAGGGTAAGGGTTAGGGTAAGGGTAAGGGTAAGGGTAAGGGTAAGCTTAAGGGTAAAAGCAAGGGTAAGGGTAAGGGTAAGGGTAAGGGTAAGGGTAAGGGTAAGGGTAAGCTTAAGGGTAAGGGTAAGGGTAAGGGTAAGGGTAAGGATAAGCTTAAGGGTAAAAGCAAGGGTAAGGGTAAGGGTAAGGGTAAGGGTAAGGGTAAGCTTAAGGGTAAAAGCAAGGGTAAGGGTCAGGGTAAGGGTAAGTGTAAGGGTAAGGGTAAGGGTAAGGGTAAGGGTGAGCTTAAGGGTAAAAGCAAGGGTAAGGGTAAGGTTAAGGGTAAGGGTAAGGGTAAGGGTAAGAGTAAGGGTTAGCTTAAGGGTAAAAGCAAGGGTAAGGGTAAGGGTAAGGGTAAGGGTAAGGGTAAGGGTAAGGGTAAGGGTAAGGGTAAGGGTAAGGGTAAGGGTAAAGGTAAGGGTAAGCCTAAGGGTAAAAGCAAGGGTAAGGGTAAGGGTAAGGGTAAGGGTAAGAGTAAGGGTAAGGGTAAGGGTAAGGTTAAGCTTAAGGGTAAAAGCAAGGGTAAGGGTAAGGGTAAGGGTAAGGGTAAGCCTAAGGGTAAAAGCAAGGGTAAGGGAAAGGGTAAGGGTAAGGGTAAGGGTAAGCTTAAGGGTAAAAGCCAGGGTAAGGGTAAGGGTAAGGGTAAGGGTAAGGGTAAGGGTAAGGGTAAGGGTAAGGGTAAGGTAAGGGTAAGGGTAAGCTTAAGGGTATAAGCAAGGGTAAGGGTAAGGGTAAGGGTGAGGGTAAGGGTAAGGGTAAGGGTAAGGGTAAGCTTAAGGGTAAAAGCAAGGGTAAGGGTAAGGGTAAGGGTAAGGGTAAGGGTAAGGGTAAGGGTAAGCTTAAGGGTAAAAGCAAGGGTAAGGGTAAGGGTAAGGGTAAGGGTAAGGGTAAGGGTAAGGGTAAGGGTAAGGGTAAGGGTAAGGGTAAGGGTAAGGGTAAGGGTAAGGGTAAAGGTAAGGTTAAGCCTAAGGGTAAAAGCAAGGGTAAGGGTAAGGGTAAGGGTAAGGGTAAGGGTAAGGGTAAGGGTAAGGGTAAGGGTAAGGGTAAGGGTAAGGGTAAGGGTAAGGGTAAGGGTAAGCTTAAGGGTAAAAGCAAGGGTAAGGGTAAGGGTAAGGGTAAGGGTAAGCCTAAGGGTAAAAGCAAGGGTAAGGGTAAGGGTAAGGGTAAGGGTAAGCTTAAGGGTAAAAGCAAGGGTAAGGGTAAGGGTAAGGGTAAGGGTAAGGGTAAGGGTAAGGGTAAGCTTAAGGGTAAAAGCAAGGGTAAGGGTAAGGGTAAGGGTAAGGGTAAGGGTAAGGGTAAGGGTAAGGGTAAGGGTAAGGGTAAGGGTAAGGGTAAAGGTAAGGGTAAGCCTAAGGGTCAAAGCAAGGGTAAGGGTAAGGGTAAGGGTAAGGGTAAGGGTAAGGGTAAGGGTAAGGGTAAGGGTAAGGGTAAGCTTAAGGGTAAAAGCAAGGGTAAGGGTAAGGGTAAGGGTAAGGGTAAGGGTAAGGGTAAGGGTAAGGGTAAGGGTAAGGGTAAGGGTAAGCTTAAGGGTAAGGGTAAGGGTAAGGGTAAGGGTAAGCCTAAGGGTAAAAGCAAGGGTAAGTGTAAGGGTAAGGGTAAGGGTAAGGGTAAGCTTAAGGGTAAAAGCAAGGGTAAGGGTAAGGGTAAGGGTAAGGGTAAGGGTAAGGGTAAGGGTAAGCTTAAGGGTAAAAGCAAGGGTAAGGGTAAGGGTAAGGGTAAGGGTAAGGGTAAGGGTAAGGCTAAAGGTAAGGGTAAGCCTAAGGGTAAAAGCAAGGGTAAGGGTAAGGGTAAGGGTAAGGGTAAGGGTAAGGGTAAGGGTAAGGGTAAGTTTAAGGGTAAGGGTAAGGGTAAAGGTAAGGGTAAGGGTAAGCTTAAGGGTAAAAGCAAGGGTAAGGGTAAGGGTAAGGGTAAGGGTAAGAGTAAGGGTAAGGGTAAGGGTAAGCTTAAGGGTAAAAGCAAGGGTAAGGGTAAGGGTAAGGGTAAGGGTAAGGGTAAGGGTGAGGGTAAGGGTAAGGGTAAGGGTAAGGGTAAGGGTAAGGGTAAGGGTAAGGGTAAGGGTAAGCTTAAGGGTAAAAGCAAGGGTAAGGGTAAGGGTAAGGGTAAGGGTAAGGGTAAGAGTAAGGGTAAGGGTAAGGGTAAGGGTAAGCTTAAGGGTAAAAGCAAGGGTAAGGGTAAGGGTAAGGGTAAGGGTAAGGGTAAGGGTAATGGTAAGGGTAAAGGTAAGGGTAAGCCTAAGGGTAAAAGCAAGGGTAAGGGTAAGGGTAAGGGTAAGGGTAAGGGTAAGGTTAAGGGTAAGGGTTAGGGTAAGGGTAAGGGTAAGGGTAAGGGTAAGCTTAAGGGTAAAAGCAAGGGTAAGGGTAAGGGTAAGGGTAAGGGTAAGGGTAAGGGTAAGCTTAAGGGTAAGGGTAAGGGTAAGGGTAAGCTTAAGGGTAAAAGCAAGGGTAAGGGTAAGGGTAAGGGTAAGGGTAAGGGTAAGCTTAAGTGTAAAAGCAAGGGTGAGGGTAAGGGTAAGGGTAAGGGTAAGGGTAAGGGTAAGGGTAAGGGTAAGGGTAAGGGTAAGGGTAAGGGTAAGGGTAAAGGTAAGGGTAAGCCTAAGAGTAAAAGCAAGGGTAAGGGTAAGGGTAAGGGTAAGGGTAAGGGTAAGGGTAAGGGTAAGGGTAAGGGTAAGGGTAAGCTTAAGGGTAAAAGCAAGGGTAAGGATAAGGGTAAGGGTAAGGGTAAGGGTAAGGGTGAGGGTAAGGGTAAGGGTAAGGGTAAGGGTAAGCTTAAGGGTAAAAGCAAGGGTAAGGGTAAGGGTAAGGGTAAGGGTAAGGGTAAGGGTAAGGGTAAGGGTAAGCTTAAGGGTAAAAGCAAGGGTAAGGGTTAGGGTAAGGGTAAGGGTAAGGGTAAGGGTAAGGGTAAGCTTAAGGGTAAAAGCAAGGGTAAGGGTAAGGGTAAGGGTAAGGGTAAGGGTAAGGGTAAGGGTAAAGGTAAGGGTAAGCCTAAGGGTAAAAGCAAGGGTGAGGGTAAGGGAAAGGGTAAGGGTAAGGGTAAGGGTAAGGGTAAGGGTAAGGGTAAGGGTAAGGGTAAGGGTAAGGGTAAGGGTAAGGGTAAGGGTAAGGGTAAGCTTAAGGGTATAAGCAAGGGTAAGGGTAAGGGTAAGGGTGAGGGTAAGGGTAAGGGTAAGGGTAAGGGTGAGCTTAAGGATAAAAGCAAGGGTAAGGGTAAGGGTAAGGGTAAGGGTAAGGGTAAGGGTAAGGGTAAGGGTAAGCTTAAGGGTAAAAGCAAGGGTAAGGGTAAGGGTAAGGGTAAGGGTAAGGGTAAGGGTAAGGGTAAGGGTAAGGGTAAGGGTAAGGGTAAGGGTAAGGGTAAGGGTAAGGGTAAGGGTAAGGGTAAAGGTAAGGTTAAGCCTAAGGGTTAAAGCAAGGGTAAGGGTAAGGGTAAGGGTAAGGGTAAGGGTAAGGGTAAGGGTAAGGGTAAGGGTAAGGGTAAGGGTAAGCTTACCCTTACCCTTACCCTTACCCTTACCCTTAAGCTTACCCTTACCCTTACCCTTACCCTTACCCTTACCCTTACCCTTACCCTTACCCTTACCCTTGCTTTTACCCTTAAGCTTACCCTTACCCTTACCCTTACCCTTACCCTTACTCTTACCCTTACCCTTACCCTTACCCTTACCCTTACCCTTACCCTTACCCTTACCCTTACCCTTACCCTTACCCTTGCTTTTACCCTTAAGCTTACCCTTACCCTTACCCTTACCCTTACCCTTACCCTTACTCTTACCCTTACCCTTACCCTTGCTTTGACCCTTAGGCTTACCCTTACCTTTACCCTTACCCTTACCCTTACCCTTACCCTTACCCTTACCCTTACCCTTACCCTTACCCTTACCCTTACCCTTACCCTTACCCTTGCTTTTACCTTTAAGCTTACCCTTACCCTTACCCTTACCCTTACCCTTACCCTTACCCTTGCTTTTACCCTTAAGCTTACCCTTACCCTTACCCTTACCCTTACCCTTACCCTTACCCTTGCTTTTACCCTTAGGCTTACCCTTACCCTTACCCTTACCCTTACCCTTGCTTTTACCCTTAAGCTTACCCTTACCCTTACCCTTACCCTTACCCTTACCCTTACCCTTACCCTTACCCTTACCCTTACCCTTACCCTTACCCTTACCCTTACCCTTACCCTTACCCTTACCCTTACCCTTACCCTTACCCTTACCCTTACCCTTACCCTTACCCTTACCCTTACCCTTACCCTTACCCTTACCCTTACCCTTGCTTTTACCCTTAGGCTTAACCTTACCTTTACCCTTACCCTTACCCTTACCCTTACCCTTACCCTTACCCTTACCCTTACCCTTACCCTTACCCTTACCCTTACCCTTACCCTTACCCTTGCTTTTACCCTTAAGCTTACCCTTACCCTTACCCTTACCCTTACCCTTACCCTTACCCTTACCCTTGCTTTTACCCTTAAGCTCACCCTTACCCTTACCCTTACCCTTACCCTCACCCTTACCCTTACCCTTACCCTTGCTTATACCCTAAAGCTTACCCTTACCCTTACCCTTACCCTTACCCTTACCCTTACCCTTACCCTTACCCTTACCCTTACCCTTACCCTTACCCTTACCCTTACCCTTGCTTTTACCCTTAGGCTTACCCTTACCTTTACCCTTACCCTTACCCTTACCCTTACCCTTACCCTTACCCTTACCCTTACCCTTGCTTTTACCCTTAAGCTTACCCTTACCCTTACCCTTACCCTTACCCTTACCCTAACCCTTACCCTTGCTTTTACACTTAAGCTTACCCTTACCCTTACCCTTACCCTTACCCTTACCCTTACCCTTACCCTTACCCTTGCTTTTACCCTTAAGCTTACCCTTACCCTTACCCTTACCCTTACCCTCACCCTTACCCTTACCCTTACCCTTACCCTTGCTTTTACCCTTAAGCTTACCCTTACCCTTACCCTTACCCTTACCCTTACCCTTACCCTAACCCTTACCCTTACCCTTACCCTTACCCTCACCCTTGCTTTTACCCTTAAGCTTACCCTTACCCTTACCCTTACCCTTGCTTTTACCCTTAAGCTTACCCTTACCCTTACCCTTACCCTTAAGCTTACCCTTACCCTTACCCTTACCCTTACCCTTACCCTTACCCTTACCCTTGCTTTTACCCTTAAGCTTACCCTTACCCTTACCCTTACCCTTACCCTAACCCTTACCCTTAACCTTACCCTTACCCTTACCCTTACCCTTACCCTTACCCTTGCTTTTACCCTTAGGCTTACCCTTACCTTTACCCTTACCATTACCCTTACCCTTACCCTTACCCTTACCCTTACCCTTACCCTTGCTTTTACCCTTAAGCTTACCCTTACCCTTACCCTTACCCTTACCCTTACCCTTACCCTTACCCTTACCCTTACCCTTACCCTTACCCTTGCTTTTACCCTTAAGCTTACCCTTACCCTTACCCTTACCCTTACCCTTACCCTTACCCTTACCCTTACCCTTACCCTTACCCTTACCCTTACCCTTACCCTTACCCTTACCCTTGCTTTTACCCTTAAGCTTACCCTTACCCTTACCCTTACCCTTACCCTTACCCTTACCCTTACCCTTACCCTTACCCTTACCCTTGCTTTTACCCTTAGGCTTACCCTTACCCTTACCCTTACCCTTACCCTTGCTTTTACCCTTAAGCTTACCCTTACACTTACCCTTACCCTTACCCTTACCCTTACCCTTACCCTTACCCTTACCCTTACCCTTACCCTTACCCTTACCCTTACCCTTACCCTTGTCCTTGCTTTTACCCTTAAGCTTACCCTTACCCTTACCCTTACCCTTACCCTTACCCTCACCCTTACCCTTGCTTTTACCCTTAAGCTTACCCTTACCCTTACCCTTACCCTTACCCTTACCCTTACCCTTACCCTTACCCTTACCCTTACCCTTACCCTTACTCTTACCCTTACCCTAACCCTTGCTTTCACCCTTAAGCTTACCCTTACCCTTACCCTTACCCTTAAGCTTACCCTTACCCTTACCCTTACCCTTACCCTTACCCTTACCCTTACCCTTACCCTTACCCTTGCTTTTACCCTTAAGCTTACCCTTGGCCTTACCCTTACCCTTAAGCTTACCCTTACCCTTACCCTTACCCTTACCCTTACCCTTACCCTCACCCTTACCCTTACCCTTGCTTTTACCCTTAAGCTTACCCTTACCCTTACCCTTACCCTTACCCTTACCCTTAACCTTACCCTTACCCTTACCCTTACCCTTGCTTTTACCCTTAGGCTTACCCTTACCTTTTCCCTTACCTTTACCCTTACCCTTACCCTTACCCTTACCCTTACCCTTGCTTTTACCCTTAAGCTTACCCTTACCCTTACCCTTACCCTTACCCTTACCCTTACCCTTACCCTTACCCTTACCCTTACCCTTACCCTTACCCTTACCCTTACCCTTGCTTTTACCCTTAGGCTTACCCTTACCTTTACCCTCACCCTTACCCTTACCCTTACCCTTACCCTTACCCTTACCCTTGCTTTTACCCTTAAGCTTACCCTTACCCTTACCCTTACCCTTACCCTTACCCTTTCCCTTACCTTTACCCTTACCCTTTCCCTTGCTTTTACCCTTAAGCTTACCCTTACCCTTACCCTTACCCTTACCCTTACCTTTACCCTTACCCTTACCCTTACCCTTACCCTTACCCTTGCTTTTACCCTTAAGCTTACCCTTACCCTTACCCTTACCCTTACCCTTACCCTTACCCTTACCCTTACCCTTACCCTTACCCTTACCCTTACCCTTACCCTTACCCTTACCCTTACCCTTACCCTTACCCTTACCCTTACCCTTACCCTTACCCTTACCCTTGCTTTTACCCTTAAGCTTACCCTTACCCTTACCCTTACCCTTACCCTTACCCTTACCCTTACCCTTACCCTTGCTTTTACCCTTAAGCTTACCCTTACCCTTACCCTTACCCTTACCCTTACCCTTGCTTTTACCCTTAAGCTTACCCTTACCCTTACCCTTTTCCTTACCCTTAAGCTTAACCTTACCCTTACCCTTACCCTTACCCTTACCCTTACCCTTACCCTTGCTTTTACCCTTAAGCTTACCCTTACCCTTAAGCTTACCCTTACCCTTACCCTTACCCTTACCCTTACACTTACCCTTACCCTTACCCTTACCCTTACCCTTACCCTTGCATTTACCCTTAGGCTTACCCTTACCTTTACCCTTACCCTTACCCTTAACCTTACCCTTACCCTTACCCTTACCCTTACCCTTACCCTTACCCTTACCCTTACCCTTACCCTTACCCTTACCCTTACCCTTGCTTTTACCCTTAAGCTTACCCTTACCCTTACCCTTACCCTTACCCTTACCCTTGCTTTTATCCTAAAGCTTACCCTTACCCTTACCCTTACCCTTACCCTTACCCTTACCCTTACCCTTACCCTTACCCTTACCCTTACCCTTGCTTTTACCCTTAAGCTTACCCTTACCCTTACCCTTACCCTTACCCTTACCCTTACCCTTACCCTTACCCTTGCTTTTACCCTTAAGCTTACCCTTACCCTTACCCTAACCCTTACCCTTACCCTTACCCTTGCTTTTACCCTTAGGCTTACCCTTACCTTTACCCTTACCCTTACCCTTACCCTTACCCTTACCCTTACCCTTACCCTTACCCTTGCTTTTACCCTTAAGCTTACCCTTACCCTTACCCTTACCCTTACCCTTACCCTTGCTTTTACCCTTAAGCTTACCCTTACCCTTACCCTTACCCTTACCCTTACCCTTGCTTTTACCCTTAGGCTTACCCTTACCCTTACCCTTACCCTTGCTTTTACCCTTAAGCTTACCCTTACCCTTACCCTTACCCTTACCCTTACCCTTACCCTTACCCTTACCCTTACCCTTACCCTTACCCTTACCCTTACCCTTACCCTTACCCTTACCCTTACCCTTACCCTTACCCTTACCCTTACCCTTACCCTTACCCTTACCCTTACCCTTACCCTTACCCTTACCCTTACCCTTACCCTTACCCTTACCCTTACCCTTACCCTTACCCTTACCCTTACCCTTGCTTTTACCCTTAGGCTTACCCTTACCTTTACCCTTACCCTTACCCTTACCCTTACCCTTGCTTTTACCCTTAAGCTTACCCTTACCCTTACCCTTACCCTTACCCTTACCCTTGCTTTTACCTTCAAGCTTACCCTTACCCTTACCCTTACCCTTACCCTTACCCTTACCCTCACCCTTACCCTCACCCTTGCTTTTACCCTTAAGCTTACCCTTACCCTTACCCTTACCCTTACCCTTACCCTTACCCTTGCTTTTACCCTTAAGCTTACCCTTACCCTTACCCTTACCCTTACCCTTACCCTTACCCTTACCCTTACCCTTACCCTTACCCTCACCCTTACCCTTGCTTTTACCCTTAGGCTTACCCTTACCCTTACCCTTACCCTTACCCTTGCTTTTACCCTTAAGCTTACCCTTACCCTTACCCTTACCCTTACCCTTACCCTTACCCTTACCCTTACCCTTACCCTTACCCTTACCCTTACCCTTACCCTTACCCTTACCCTTACCCTTACCCTTACCCTTGCTTTTACCCTTAGGCTTACCCTTACCTTTACCCTTACCCTTACCCTTACCCTTACCCTTACCCTTACCCTTACCCTTGCTTTTACCCTTAAGCTTACCCTTACCCTTACCCTTACCCTTACCCTTACCCCTACCCTTACCCTTACCCTTACCCTTACCCTTACCCTTACTTTTACCCTTAAGCTTACCCTTACCCTTACCCTTACCCTTACCCTTACCCTTACCCTTACCCTTACCCTTACCCTTGCTTTTACCCTTAAGCTTACCCTTACCCTTACCCTTACCCTTACCCTTAAGCTTACCCTTACCCTTACCCTTACCCTTACCCTTACCCTTACCCTTACCCTTACCCTTGCTTTTACCCTTAAGCTTACCCTTACCCTTACCCTTACCCTTACCCTTACCCTTGCTTTTACCCTTAAGCTTACCCTTACCCTTACCCTTACCCTTACCCTTAAGCTCACCCTTACCCTTACCCTTACCCTTACCCTTACCCTTACCCTTACCCTTACCCTTACCCTTACCCTTACCCTTACCCTTACCCTTACCCTTACCCTTACCCTTACCCTTGCTTTTACCCTTAAGCTTACCCTTACCCTTACCCTTACCCTTACCCTTACACTTACCCTTACCCTTACCCTTACCCTTGCTTTTACCCTTAAGCTTACCCTTACCCTTACCCTTACCCTTACCCTTACCCTTGCTTTTACCCTTAAGCTTACCCTTACCCTTACCCTTACCCTTACCCTTAAGCTTACCCTTACCCTTACCCTTACCCTTACCCTTAAGCTTACCCTTACCCTTACCCTTACCCTTACCCTTACCCTTACCCTTACCCTTGCTTTTACCCTTAAGCTTACCCTTACCCTTACCCTTACCCTTACCCTTAAGCTTACCCTTACCCTTACCCTTACCCTTACCCTTACCCTTACCCTTACCCTTACCCTTGCTTTTACCCTTAAGCTTACCCTTACCCTTACACTTACCCTTACCCTTACCCTTACCTTTACCCTTACCCTTACCCTTACCCTTACCCTTACCCTTACCCTTACCCTTGCTTTAACCCTTAAGCTTACCCTTACCCTCACCCTTACCCTTACCCTTACCCTTGCTTTTACCCTTAAGCTTACCCTTACCCTTACCCTTACCCTTACCCTTGTTTTACCCTTAGGCTTACCCTTACCCTTACCCTTACCCTTACCCTTGCTTTTACCCTTAAGCTTACCCTTACCCTTACCCTTACCATTACCCTTACCCTTACCCTTACCCTTACCCTTACCTTTACCCTTACCCTTACCTTTACCCTTACCCTTGCTTTTACCCTTAGGCTTACCCTTACCTTTACCCTTACCCTTACCCTTACCCTTACCCTTACCCTTACCCTTACCCTTACCCTTACCCTTACCCTTGCTTTTACCCTTAAGCTTACCCTTACCCTTACCCTTACCCTTACCCTTACCCTTAACCTTACCCTTGCTTTTACCCTTAAGCTTACCCTTACCCTTAAGCTTACCCTTACCCCTACCCTTACCCTCACCCTTACCCTTACCCTTACCCTTGCTTATACCCTTAAGCTTACCCTTACCCTTACCCTTACCCTTACCCTTACCCTTACCCTTACCCTTACCCTTACCCTTGCTTTTACCCTTAGGCTTACCCTTACCTTTACCCTTACCCTTACCCTTACCCTTACCCTTGCTTTTACCCTCAAGCTTACCCTTACCCTTACCCTTACCCTTACCCTAACCCTTACCCTTGCTTTTACCCTTAAGCTTACCCTTACCCTTACCCTTACCCTTACCCTTACCCTTACCCTTACCCTTGCTTTTACCCTTAAGCTTACCCTTACCCTTACCCTTACCCTTACCCTTACCCTTACCCTTACCCTTACCCTTACCCTTACCCTTACCCTTACCCTTGCTTTTACCCTTAAGCTTACCCTTACCCTTACCCTTACCCTTACCCTTACCCTTACCCTTACCCTTACCCTTGCTTTTACCCTAAGGCTTACCCTTACCTTTACCCTTACCCTTACCCTTACCCTTGCTTTTACTCTTACCCTTACCCTTGCTTTTACCCTTAAGCTTACCCTTACCCTTTCCCTTACCCTTACCCTTACCCTTACCCTTACCCTTACCCTTGCTTTTACCCTTAAGCTTACCCTTACCCTTACCCTTACCCTTACCCATACCCTTACCCTTACCCTTACCCTTACCCTTACCCTTACCCTTACCCTTGCTTTTACCCTTAAGCTTACCCTTACCCTTACCCTTACCCTTACCCTTACCCTTACCCTTACCCTTACCCTTACCCTTACCCTTACCCTTACCCTTACCCTTACCCTTACCCTTACCCTTACCCTTACCCTTGCTTTTACCCTTAAGCTTACCCTTACCCTTAGCCTTACCCTTACCCTTACCCTTACCCTTACCCTTACCCTTACCCTTACCCTTACCGTTACCCTTACCCTTACCCATACCCTTGCTTTTACCCTTAGGCTTACCCTTACCTTTACCCTTACCCTTACCCTTACCCTTACCCTTACCCTTACCCTTGCTTTTACCCTTAAGCTTACCCTTACCCTTACCCTTACCCTTACCCTTACCCTTACCCTTGCTTTTACCCTTAAGCTTACCCTTACCCTTACCCTTATCCTTACCCTTACCCTTGCTTTTACCCTTAGGCTTACCCTTACCCTTACCCTTACCCTTACCCTTACCCTTACCCTTACCTTTACCCTTACCCTTACCCTTACCCTTACCCTTACCCTTACCCTTACCCTTACCCTTACCCTTACCCTTACCCTTACCCTTACCCTTACCCTTACCCTCACCCTTGCTTTTACCCTTAAGCTTACCCTTACCCTTACCCTTACCCTTACCCTTACCCTTACCCTTTCCCTTACCCTTACCCTTACCCTTACCCTTACCCTTGCTTTTACCCTTAGGCTTACCCTTACCTTTACCCTTACCCTTACCCTTACCCTTACCCTTACCCTTACCCTTACCCTAACCCTTGCTTTTACCCTTAAGCTTACCCTTACCCTTACCCTTACCCTTACCCTTGCTTTTACCCTTAAGCTTACCCTTACCCTTACCCTTACCCTTACCCTTAACCTTACCCTTACCCTTACCCTTACCCTTGCTTTTACCCTTAAGCTTACCCTTACCCTTACCCTTACCCTTACCCTTACCCTTACCCTTGCTTTTACCCTTAAGCTTACCCTTACCCTTACCCTTACCCTTACCCTTACCCTTACCCTTACCCTTACCCTTACCCTTACCCTTACCCTTACCCTTACCCTTACCCTTACCCTTACCTTTACCCTTACCCTTACCCTTACCCTTACCCTTGCTTTTACCCTTAGGCTTACCCTTACCTTTACCCTTACCCTTACCCTTACCCTTACCCTTACCCTTGCTTTTACCCTTAAGCTTACCCTTACCCTTACCCTTACCCTTACCCTTACCCTTACCCTTGCTTTTACCCTTAAGCTTACCCTTACCCTTACCCTTACCCTTACCCTTACCCTTGCTTTTACCCTTAGGCTTACCCTTACCCTTACCCTTACCCTTACCCTTGCTTTTACCCTTAAGCTTACCCTTACACTTACCCTTACCCTTACCCTTACCCTTACCCTTACCCTTACCCTTACCCTTACCCTTACCCTTGCTTTTACCCTTAGGCTTACCCTTACCTTTACCCTTACCCTTACCCTTACCCTTACCCTTACCCTTACCCTTGCTTTTACCCTTAGGCTTACCCTTACCTTTACCCTTACCCTTACCCTTACCCTTACCCTTACCCTTACCCTTACCCTTACCCTTACCCTTACCCTTACCCTTACCCTTACCCTTACCCTTACCCTTACCCTTGCTTTTACCCTTAAGCTTACCCTTACCCTTACCCTTACCCTTACCCTTACCCTTGCTTTTACCCTTAAGCTTACCCTTACCCTTACCCTTACCCTTACCCTTACCCTTGCTTTTACCCTTAGGCTTACCCCTACCCTTACCCTTACCCTTACCCTTGCTTTCACCCTTAAGCTTACCCTTACCCTTACCCTTACTCTTACCCTTACCCTTACCCTTACCCTTACCCTTACCCTTACCCTTACCCTTACCCTTACCCTTACCCTTACCCTTGCTTTTACCCTTAGGCTTACCCTTACCTTTACCCTTACCCTTACCCTTACCCTTGCCCTTACCCTTACCCTTACCCTTACCCTTACCCTTACCCTTACCCTTGCTTTTACCCTTAAGCTTACCCTTTCTCTTACCCTTACCCTTACCCTTACCCTAACCCTTACCCTTGCTTTTACCCTTTAGCTTACCCTTACCCTTACCCTTACCCTTACCCTTACCCTTACCCTTACCCTTACCCTTACCCTTACCCTTACCCTCACCCTTACCCTTACCCTTACCCTTACCCTTACCCTTGCTTTTACCCTTAGGCTTACCC
>CAUEHS010000035.1:0-41111 GCA_958510865.1 Myrrha octodecimguttata | reverse complement strand
CCCCTAAGCTCACCCTTAACCTTACTCTTACCTTACCCTTACCCTTACCCTTACCCTTACCCTTGCTTTAACCCTTAAGCTTACCCTTACCCTTACCCTTACCCTTACCCTTACCATTACCCTTACCCTTACCCTTACCTTACCCTTACCCTTACCCTTACCCTTGCTTTTACCCTTAGGCTTACCCTTACCTTTACCCTTACCCTTACCCTTACCCTTACCCTACCCTTGCTTTTACCCTTAAGCTTACCCTTACCCTTACCCTTACCCTTACCTTTACCCTTACCCTTACCCTTACCCTTACCCTTGCTTTTACCCTTAAGCTTACCCTTACCATTACCCTTACCCTTACCCTTACCCTTGCTTTTACCCTTAGGCTTACCCTTACCCTTGCTTTTACCTTTAAGCTTACCCTTACCCTTACCTTACCCTTACACTTACCCTTACCCTTACCCTTAACCTTACCCTTACCCTTACCCTTACCCTTACCCTTACCCTTACCCTCACCCTTGCTTTTACCCTTAAGCTTACCCTTACCCTTACCCTTACCCTTACCCTTACCCTTACCCTTACCTTACCCTTACCCTTACACTTACCCTTGCTTTTACCCTTAAGCTTACCCTTACACTTACCCTTACCCTTACCCTTAACCTTACCCTTGCTTTTACCCTTAAGCTTACCCTTACCCTTACCCTTACCCTTACCCTTACCCTTGCTTTTACCCTTACCCTTACCCTTACCCTTACCCTTACCCTTACCCTTACCCTTACCCTTACCCTTACCCTTACCCTTACCCTTACCTTACCCTTACCTTACCCTTACCCTTACCCTTACCCTTACCCTTACCCTACCCTTACCCTTACCCTTACCCTTACCCTTACCCTTACCCTTACCCTTACCCTTACCCTTACCCTTACCCTTACCCTTACCCTTACCCTTACCCTTACCCTTGCTTTTACCCTTAGGCTTACCTTTAACTTTACCCTTACCCTTACCCTTACCCTTACCCTTACCCTTACCCTTACCCTTGCTTTTACCCCTAAGCTTACCCTTACCTTTACCCTTACCCATACCGTTACCCTTACCTTTAACCTTGCTTTAACCCTTAAGCTTACCCTTACCCTTACCCTTACTCTTACCCTTACCCTTACCCTTGCTTTTACCCTTAAGCTTACCCTTACCCTTACCCTTTCCCTTACCCTTACCCTTGCTTTTACCCTTAAGCTTACCCTTACCCTTACCCTTACCCTTACCCTTACCCTTACCCTTACCCTTACCCTTACCCTTGCTTTTACCCTTAAGCTTACCCTTACCCTTACCCTTACCCTTACCCTTATTCTTGCTTTTACCCTTAGGCTTACCCTTACCCTTACCCTTACCCTTACCCTTACCCTTACCCTTACCCTTACCCTTACCCTTACCCTTACCCTTACCCTTACCCTTACCCTTACCCTTACCCTTACCCTTACCCTTACCCTTACCCTTACCCTTACCCTTACCCTTACCCTTACCCTTACCCTTACCCTTACCCTTACCCTTACCCTTACCCTTACCCTTACCCTTACCTTACCCTTACCCTTACCCTTACCCTTACCCTTACCCTTACCCTTGCTTTTACCCTTAGGCTTACCCTTACCTTTACCCTTACCCTTACCCTTACCCTTTCCTTACCCTTACCCTTGCTTTTACCCTTAAGCTTACCCTTACCCTTACCCTTACCCTTACCCTTACCCTTACCCTTACCCTTACCCTTACCCTTACCCTTACCCTTGCTTTTACCCTTAAGCTTACCCTTACCTTTACCCTTACCCTTACCCTTACCCTTACCCTTACCCTTACCCTTACCCTTACCCTTACCCTTACCCTTACCCTTACCCTTACCCTTACCCTTACCCTTGCTTTTACCCTTAGGCTTACCCCTACCTTTACCCCCTTACCCTTTCCCTTACCCTTACCCTTACACTTACCCCTTACCCTTACCCTTACCCTTACCCTTGCCTATACCCTTAAGCTTACCCTTACCCTTACCCTTACCCTTACCTTTACCCTTACCCTTACCCTTACCCTTACCCTTACCCTTACCCTTACCCTTACCCTTGCTTTTACCCTTAAGCTTACCCTTACCCTTACCCTTACCCTTACCCTTACCCTTGCTTTTACCCTTAGCTTACCCTTACCCTTGCTTTTACCCTTAAGGTTACCCTTACCCTTACCCTTACCCTTACCCTTACCCTTACCCTTACCCTTACCCTTACCCTTACCCTTACCCTTACCCTTACCCTTACCCTACCCTTACCCTTACCCTTACCCTTACCCTTACCCTTACCCTTACCCTTGCTTTTACCCTTAAGCTACCTTACCCTTACCCTTACCCTTACCCTTACCCTTGCCCTTACCCTTACCCTTGCTTTTACCCTTAAGCTTACCCTTACCCTTACCCTTACCCTTACCCTTACCCTTACCCTTACCCTTACCCTTGCTTTTACCCTTAAGCTTACCCTTACCCTTACCCTTACCCTTACCCTTACCCTTGCATTTACCCTTAGGCTTACCCTTACCCTTACCCTTACCCTTACCCTTACCCTACCCTTACCCTTACCCTTACCCTACCCTACCCTTACCTTACCCTTACCCTTACCCTTACCCTTACCCTTACCCTTACCCTTACCCTTACCCTTACCCTTGCTTTTACCCTTAGGCTTACCCTTACCTTTACCCTAACCCTTACCCTTACCCTTACCCTTACCCTTACCCTTACCCTTACCCTTACCCTTACCCTTGCTTTTACCCTTAAGCTTACCCTTATCCTTACCCTTACCCTTACCCTTACCCTTGCTTTTACCCTTAAGCTTACCCTTACCCTTACCCTTACCCTTACCCTTGCTTTTACCCCTAAGGCTTACCCTTACCCTTACCCTTACCCTTACCCTTGCTTTTACCCTTAAGCTTACCCTTACCCTTACCCTTACCCTTACCCTTACCTTAACCTACCTTACCCTTGCTTTTACCCTTAAGCTTACCCTTACCCTTACCTTACCCTTACCCTTACCCTTACCCTTACCCTTGCTTTTACCCTTAAGCTTACCCTTACCCTTACCCTTGCTTTTTACCCTCAGGCTTACCCTTACCCTTACCCTACTCTTACCCTTACCCTTACCCTTACCCTTACCCTTGCTTTTACCCTTACCCTTACTCTTACCCTTGCTTTTACCCTTAAGCTTACCCTTACCCTTACCCTTACCCTTACCCTTACCCTTACCCTTACCCTCACCCTTACCCTTACCCTTACCCTTACCCTTACCCTTACCCTTACCCTTAACCTTACCCTTACCCTTGCTTTTACCCTTAAGCTTACCCTTACCCTTACCCTTACCCTTACCCTTACCCTTACCCTTACCCTTGCTTTTACCCTTAAGCTTACCCTTACACTTACCCTTACCCTTACCCTTACCCTTACCCTTGCTTTTACCCTTAAGCTTACCCTTACCCTTACCCTTACCCTTGCTTTTACCCTTACGCTTACCCTTACATTTACCCCTACCCTTACCCTTACCCTTACCCTTACCCTTACCCTAACCCTTACCCTTACCGTTACCCTTACCCTTACCCTTACCCTTACCCTTGCTTTTACCCTTAGGCTTACCCTTACCTTTACCCTTACCCTTACCCTTACCCTTACCCTAACCCTTACCCTTACCCTTACCCTTGCTTTTACCCTTAAGCTTACCCTTACCCTTACCCTTACCCTTACCCTTACCCTTACCCTTACCCTTACCCTTGCTTTTACCCTTAAGCTTACCCTAACCCTTACCCTTACCCTTACCCTTACCCTTACCCTTGCTTTTACCCTTAAGCTTACCCTTACCCTTACCCTTACCCTTACCCTTACCCTTACCCTTGCTTTTACCCTTAAGCTTACCCTTACCCTTACCCTTACCCTTACCCTTACCCTTGCTTTTACCCTTAGGCTTACCCTTACCCTTACCCTTACCCTTACCCTTACCCTTAACCTTACCCTTACCCTTACCCTTACCCTTGCTTTTACCCTTAAGCTTACCCTTACCCTTACCCTTACCCTTACCCTTACCCTTACCCTTACCCTTACCCTTACCCTTACCCTTACCCTTACCCTTACCCTTACCCTTACCCTTACCCTTACCCTTGCTTTTACCCTTAAGCTTACCCTTACCCTTACCCTTACCCTTACCCTTACCCTTACCCTTACCCTTACCCTTACCCTTACCCTTGCTTTTACCCTTAGGCTTACCCTTACCCTTACCCTTACCCTTGCTTTTACCCTTAAGCTTACCCTTACCCTTATACTTAACCTTACCCTTACCCTTACCCTTACCCTTACCCTTACCCTTACCCTTACCCTTACCCTTACCCTTACCCTTACCCTTACCCTTGCTTTTACCCTTAGGCTTACCCTTACCTTTACCCTTACCCTTACCCTTACCCTTGCCCTTACCTTTACCCCTACCCTTACCCTTACCCTTACCCTTACCCTTACACTTACCCTTACCCTTAACCTTACCCTTACCCTTAAGCTTACCCTTACCCTTACCCTTACCCTTACCCTTACCCTTACCCTTACCCTTACCCTTGCTTTTACCCTTAAGCTTACCCTTACCCTTACCCTTACCCTTACCCTGACCCTTACCCTTACCCTTGCTTTTACCCTTAAGCTTACCCTTACCCTTACCCTTACCCTTACCCTTACCCTTGCTTTTACCCTTAGGCTTACCCTTACCTCTTACCCTTACCCTTACCCTTACCCTTACCCTTACCCTTACCCTTACCCTTACCCTTACCCTTACCCTTACCCTTACCCTTACCCTTACCCTTACCCTTACCCTTACCCTTACCCTTACCCTTACCCTTGCTTTTACTCTTAGGCTTACCCTTACCTTTACCCTTACCCTTACCCTTACCCTTACCCTTACCCTTACCCTTACCCTTACCCTTACCCTTTCTTTTACCCTTAAGCTTACCCTTAAGCTTACCCTCACCCTTACCCTTACCCTTACCCTTACCCTTACCCTTACCCTTGCTTTCATCCTTAAGCTTACCCTTACCCTTACCCTTACCCTTACCCTTACCCTTACCCTTACCCTTACCCTTACCCTTGCTTTCACCCTTAAGCTTACCCTTACCCTTACCCTTACCCTTACCCTTACCCTTACCCTTGCTTTTACCCTTAAGCTTACCCCTACCCTTACCCTTACCCTTACCCTTGCTTTTACCCTTAGGCTTACCCTTACCCTTACCCTTACTCTTACCCTTACCCTTACCCTTACCCTTACCCTTACCCTTGCTTTTACCCTTAAGCTTACCCTTACCCTTACCCTTACCCTTACCCTTACCCTTACCCTTACCCTTACCCTTACCCTTACCCTTACCCTTACCCTTACCCTTACCCTTACCCTTACCCTTACCCTTACCCTTACCCTTGCTTTTACCCTTAAGCTTACCCTTACCCTTACCCTTACCCTTACCTTTACCCTTGCTTTTACCCTTAGGCTTACCCTTACCCTTACCCTTACCCTTACCCTTGCTTTTACCCTTAAGCTTACCCTTACCCTTACCCTTACCCTTACCCTTACCCTTACCCTTACCCTTAACCTTACCCTTACCCTTACCCTTACCCTTACCCTTACCCTTACCCTTACCCTTACCCTTACCCTTACCCTTGCTTATACCCTTACCCTTACCCTTACCCTTACCCTTACCCTTACCCTTACCCTTACCCTTACCCTTACCCTTTACCCTTACCCTTACCCTTACCCTTACCCTTACCCTTACCCTTACCCTTACCCTTGCTTTTACCCCTAAGCTTACCCTTACCCTTACTCTTACCCTTACCCTTACCCTTACCCTTACCCTTACCCTTGCTTTTACCCTTAAGCTTACCCTTACCCTTACCCTTACCCTTACCCTTACCCTTACCCTTACCCTTACAATTACCCTTACCCTTACCCTTACCCTTGCTTTTACCCTTAGGCTTACCCTTACCTTTACCCTTACCCTTACCCTTACCCTTACCCTTACCCTTGCTTTTACCCTTAAGCTTACCCTTACCCTTGCTTTTACCCTTAAGCTTACCCTTACCCTTACCCTTACCCTTACCCTTGCTTTTACCCTTAGGCTTACCCTTACCCTTGCTTTTACCCTTAAGCTTACCCTTACCCTTACCCTTACCCTTACCCTTACCCTTACCCTTACCCTTACCCTTACCCTTACCCTTACCCTTACCCTTACCCTTGCTTTTACCCTTAAGCTTACCCTTACCCTTACCCTTACCCTTACCCTTACCCTTACCCTTACCCTTACCCTTACCCTTACCCTTGCTTTTACCCTTAGGCTTACCCTTTCCCTTACCCTTACCCTTACCCTTACCCTTACCCTTACCCTTACCCTTACCCTTACCCTTACCCTTACCCTTACCCTTACCCTTACCCTTACCCTTACCCTTACCCTTACCCTTACCCTAACCCTTGCTTTTACCCTTAGGCTTACCCTTACCTTTACCCTTACCCTTACCCTTACCCTTACCCTTACCCTTACCCTTACCCTTACCCTTGCTTTTACCCTTAAGCTTACCCTTACCCTTACCCTTACCCTTACCCTTACCCTTACCCTTACCCTTACCCTTGCTTTTACCCTTAAGCTTACCCTTACCCTTACCCTTACTCTTACCCTTACCCTTACCCTTGCTTTTACCCTTAAGCTTACCCTTACCCTTACCCTTACCCTTACCCTTACTCTTGCTTTTACCCTTAAGCTTACCCTTACCCTTACCCTAACCCTTACCCTTACCCTTACCCTTACCCTTGCTTTTACCCTTAAGCTTACCCTTACCCTTACCCTTACCCTTACCCTTATTCTTGCTTTTACCCTTAGGCTTACCCTTACCCTTACCCTTACCCTTACCCTTACCCTTACCCTTACCCTTACCCTTACCCTTACCCTTACCCTTACCCTTACCCTTACCCTTACCCTTACCCTTACCCTTACCCTTACCCTCACCCTTACCCTTACCCTTACCTTTACCCTTACCCTTACCCTTGCTTTTACCCTTAGGCTTACCCTTACCTTTACCCTTACCCTTACCCTTACCCTTTCCCTTACCCTTACCCTTGCTTTTACCCTTAAGCTTACCCTTACCCTTACCCTTACCCTTACCCTTACCCTTACCCTTACCCTTACCCTTACCCTTACCCTTACCCTTGCTCTTACCCTTAAGCTTACCCTTACCTTTACCCTTACCCTTACCCTTACCCTTACCCTTACCCTTACCCTTACCCTTACCCTTACCCTTACCCTTGCTTTTACCCTTAGGCTTACCCTTACCTTTACCCTTACCCTTACCCTTACCCTTACCCTTACCCTTACCCTTACCCTTACCCTTACCCTTGCTTATACCCTTAAGCTTACCCTTACCCTTACCCTTACCCTTACCTTTACCCTTACCCTTACCCTTACCCTTACCCTTACCCTTACCCTTACCCTTACCCTTGCTTTTACCCTTAAGCTTACCCTTACCCTTACCCTTACCCTTACCCTTACCCTTGCTTTTACCCTTAGGCTTACCCTTACCCTTGCTTTTACCCTCAAGCTAACCCTTACCCTTACCCTTACCCTTACCCTTACCCTTACCCTTACCCTTACCCTTACCCTTACCCTTACCCTTACCCTTACCCTTACCCTTACCCTTACCCTTACCCTTACCCTTACCCTTACCCTTACCCTTACCCTTACCCTTGCTTTTACCCTTAAGCTTACCCTTACCCTTACCCTTACCCTTACCCTTACCCTTACCCTTACCCTTACCCTTACCCTTACCCTTGCTTTTACCCTCAAGCTTAACCTTACCCTTACCCTTACCCTTACCCTTACCCTTACCCTTGCTTTTACCCTTAAGCTTACCCTTACCCTTACCCTTACCCTTACCCTTACCCTTACCCTTGCTTTTACCCTTAGGCTTACCCTTACCCTTACCCTTACCCTTACCCTTACCCTTACCCTTACCCTTACCCTTACCCTTACCCTTACCCTTACCCTTACCCTTACCCTTACCCTTACCCTTACCCTTACCCTTACCCTTACCCTTACCCTTACCCTTACCCTTACCCTTACCCTTGCTTTTACCCTTAGGCTTACCCTAACCTTTACCCTTACCCTTACCCTTACCCTTACCCTTACCCTTACCCTTTCCCTTACCCTTGCTTTTACCCTTAGGCTTACCCTTATCCTTACCCTTACCCTTACTCTTACCCTTGCTTTCACCCTTAAGCTTACCCTTACCCTTACCCTTACCCTTACCCTTGCTTTTACCCTTAGGCTTACCCTTACCCTTACCCTTACCCTTACCCTTGCTTTTACCCTTAAGCTTACCCTTACCCTTACCCTTACCCTTACCCTTACCCTTACCCTTACCCTTACCCTTGCTTTTACCCATAAGCTTACCCTTACCCTTACCCTTACCCTTACCCTTACCCTTACCCTTACCCTTACCCTTACCCTTACCCTTGCTTTCACCCTTAAGCTTACCCTTACCTTTACCCTTACCCTTGCTTTTACCCTCAGGCTTACCCTTACCCTTACCCTTACTCTTACCCTTACCCTTAATCTTACCCTTACCCTTGCTTTTACCCTTACCCTTACCCTTACCCTTGCTTTTACCCTTAAGGTTACCCTTACCCTTACCCTTACCCTTACCCTTACCCTTACCCTTACCCTTACCCTTACCCTTACCCTTACCCTTACCCTTACCCTTACCCTTACCCTTACCCTTAACCTTACCCTTACCCTTGCTTTTACCCTTAAGCTTACCCTTACCCTTACCCTTACCCTCACCCTTACCCTTGCTTTTACCCTTAAGCTTACCCTTACCCTTACCCTTACCCTTACCCTTACCCTTACCCTTACCCTTGCTTTTAGCCTTAAGCTTACCCTTACCCTTACCCTTACCCTTGCTTTTACCCTTAGGCTTACCCTTACCCTTACCCTTACCCTTACCCTTACCCTTACCCTTACCCTTACCCTTACCCTTACCCTTACCCTTACCCTTACCCTTACCCTTACCCTTACCCTTACCCTTACCCTTACCCTTACCCTTACCCTTACCCTTACCCTTACCCTTACCCTTACCCTTACCCTTACCCTTACCCTTGCTTTTACCCTTAGGCTTACCCTTACCTTTACCCTTACCCTTACCCTTACCCTTACCCTTACCCTTACCCTTACCCTTACCCTTGCTTTTACCCTTAAGCTTACCCTTACCCTTACCCTTACCCTTACCCTTACCCTTACCCTTACCCTTACCCTTACCCTTGCTTTTACCCTTAAGCTTACCCTTACCCTTACCCTTACCCTTACCCTTACCCTTACCCTTACCCTTGCTTTTACCCTTAAGCTTACCCTTACCCTTACCCTTACCCTTACCCTTACCCTAACCCTTGCTTTTACCCTTAAGCTTACCCTTACCCTTACCCTTACCCTTACCCTTGCTTTTACCCTTAGGCTTACCCTTACCCTTACCCTTACCCTTACCCTTACCCTTACCCTTACCCTTACCCTTACCCTTACCCTTACCCTTACCCTTACCCTTACCCTTACCCTTACCCTTACCCTTACCCTTACCCTTACCCTTATCCTTACCCTTGCTTTTACCCTTAAGCTTACCCTTACCCTTACCCTTACCCTTACCCTTACCCTTGCTTTTACCCTTAGGCTTACCCTTACCCTTACCCTTACCCTTGCTTTTACCCCTAAGCTTACCCTTACCCTTACTCCTACCCTTACCCTTACCCTTACCCTTACCCTTACCCTTGCTTTTACCCTTAAGCTTACCCTTACCCTTACCCTTACCCTTACCCTTACCCTTACCCTTACCCTTACCCTTACCCTTACCCTTACCCTTACCCTTACCCTTACCCTTGCTTTTACCATTAGGCTTACCCTTACCTTTACCCTTACCCTCACCCTTACCCTTACCCTTACCCTTACCCTTGCTTTTACCCTTAAGCTTACCCTTACCCTTACCCTTACCCTTACCCTTACCTTTACCCTTACCCTTACCCTTACCCTTACCCTTACCCTTACCCTTGCTTTTACCCTTAAGCTTACCCTTACCCTCACCCTTACCCTTACCCTTACCCTTGCTTTTACCCTTAGGCTTACCCTTACCCTTGCTTTTACCCTTAAGCTTACCCTTACCCTTACCCTTACCCTTACCCTTACCCTTACCCTTACCCTTACCCTTACCCTTACCCTTACCCTTACCCTTACCCTTACCCTTACCCTTACCCTTACCCTTACCCTTACCCTTACCCTTACTCTTGCTTTTACCCTTAAGCTTACCCTTACCCTTACCCTTACCCTTACCCTTACCCTTACCCTTACCCTTACCCTTACCCTTACCCTTACCCTTACCCTTACCCTTACCCTTACCCTTACCCTTACCCTTACCCTTGCTTTTACCCTTAAGCTTACCCTTTCCCTTACCCTTACCCTTACCCTTACCCTCACCCTTGCTTTTACCCTTAAGCTTACCCTTACCCTTACCCTTACCCTTACCCTTACCCTTGCTTTTACCCATAGGCTTACCCTTACCCTTACCCTTACCCTTACCCTTGCTTTTACCCTCAAGCTTACCCTTACCCTTACCCTTACCCTTACCCTTACCCTTACCCTTGCTTTTACCCTTAGGCTTACCCTTACCCTTGCTTTTACCCTTACCCTTACCCTTACCCTTACCCTTACCCTTGCTTTTACCCTTAAGCTTACCCTTACCCTTACCCTTACCCTTACCCTTACCCTTACCCTTGCTTTTACCCTTAGGCTTACCCTTACCCTTACCCTTACCCTTACCCTTACCCTTACCCTTACCCTTACCCTTACCCTTACCCTTACCCTTACCCTTACCCTTACCCTTACCCTTACCCTTACCCTTACCCTTACCCTTACCCTTACCCTTACCCTTACCCTTACCCTTACCCTTACCCTTGCTTTTACCCTTAGGCTTACCCTTACCTTTACCCTTACCCTTACCCTTACCCTTACCCTTACCCTTACCCTTACCCTTGCTTTTACCCTTAGGCTTACCCTTATCCTTACCCTTACCCTTACCCTTACCCTTGCTTTTACCCTTAAGCTTACCCTTACCCTTACCCTTACCCTTACCCTTACCCTTGCTTTTACCCTTAGGCTTACCCTTGCCCTTACCCTTACCCTTACCCTTGCTTTTACCCTTAAGCTTACCCTTACCCTTACCCTTACCCTTACCCTTACCCTTACCCTTACCCTTACCCTTACCCTTGCTTTTACCCATAAGCTTACCCTTTCCCTTAACCTTACCCTTACCCTTACCCTTACCCTTACCCTTGCTTTCACCCTTAAGCTTACCCTTACCTTTACCCTTACCCTTGCTTTTACCCTCAGGCTTACCCTTACCCTTACCCTTACTCTTACCCTCACCCTTACCCTTACCCTTACCCTTGCTTTTACCCTTACCCTTACCCTTACCCTTGCTTTTACCCTTAAGGTTACCCTTACCCTTACCCTTACCCTTACCCTTACCCTTACCCTTACCCTTACCCTTACCCTTACCCTTACCCTTACCCTTACCCTTACCCTTACCCTTAACCTTACCCTTACCCTTGCTTTTACCCTTAAGCTTACCCTTACCCTTACCCTTACCCTTACCCTTGCTTTTACCCTTAAGCTTACCCTTACCCTTACCCTTACCCTTACCCTTACCCTTACCCTTGCTTTTAGCCTTAAGCTTACCCTTACCCTTACCCTTACCCTTGCTTTTACCCTTAGGCTTACCCTTACCCTTACCCTTACCCTTACCCTTACCCTTACCCTTACCCTTACCCTTACCCTTACCCTTACCCTTACCCTTACCCTTACCCTTACCCTTACCCTTACCCTTACCCTTACCCTTACCCTTACCCTTACCCTTACCCTTACCCTTACCCTTACCCTTACCCTTACCCTTACCCTTGCTTTTACCCTTAGGCTTACCCTTACCTTTACCCTTACCCTTACCCTTACCCTTACCCTTACCCTTACCCTTACCCTTGCTTTTACCCTTAAGCTTACCCTTACCCTTACCCTTACCCTTACCCTTACCCTTACCCTTACCCTTACCCTTGCTTTTACCCTTAAGCTTACCCTTACCCTTACCCTTACCCTTACCCTTACCCTTACCCTTGCTTTTACCCTTAAGCTTACCCTTACCCTCACCCTTACCCTTACTCTTACCCTTACCCTTGCTTTTACCCTTAAGCTTACCCTTACCCTTACCCTTACCCTTACCCTTACCCTTGCTTTTACCCTTAGGCTTACCCTTACCCTTACCCTTACCCTTACCCTTACCCTTACCCTTACCCTTACCCTTACCCTTACCCTTACCCTTACCCTTACCCTTACCCTTACCCTTGCTTTTACCCTTAAGCTTACCCTTACCCTTACCCTTACCCTTACCCTTACCCTTACCCTTACCCTTACCCTTACCCTTACCCTTACCCTTACCCTTACCCTTACCCTTATCCTTACCCTTGCTTTTACCCTTAAGCTTACCCTTACCCTTACCCTTACCCTTACCCTTACCCTTGCTTTTACCCTTAGGCTTACCCTTACCCTTACCCTTACCCTTGCTTTTACCCCTAAGCTTACCCTTACCCTTACTCCTACCCTTACCCTTACCTTTACCCTTACCCTTACCCTTGCTTTTACCCTTAAGCTTACCCTTACCCTTACCCTTACCCTTACCCTTACCCTTACCCTTACCCTTACCCTTACCCTTACCCTTACCCTTACCCTTACCCTTGCTTTTACCATTAGGCTTACCCTTACCTTTACCCTTACCCTCACCCTTACCCTTACCCTTACCCTTACCCTTGCTTTTACCCTTAAGCTTACCCTTACCCTTACCCTTACCCTTACCCTTACCTTTACCCTTACCCTTACCCTTACCCTTACCCTTACCCTTACCCTTACCCTTGCTTTTACCCTTAAGCTTACCCTTACCCTCACCCTTACCCTTACCCTTACCCTTGCTTTTACCCTTAGGCTTACCCTTACCCTTGCTTTTACCCTTAAGCTTACCCTTACCCTTACCCTCACCCTTACCCTTACCCTTACCCTTACCCTTACCCTTACCCTTACCCTTACCCTTACCCTTACCCTTACCCTTACCCTTACCCTTACCCTTACCCTTACCCTTACCCTTGCTTTTACCCTTAAGCTTACCCTTACCCTTACCCTTACCCTTACCCTTACCCTTACCCTTACCCTTACCCTTACCCTTACCCTTACCCTTACCCTTACCCTTACCCTTACCCTTGCTTTTACCCTTAAGCTTACCCTTACCCTTACCCTTACCCTTACCCTTACCCTCACCCTTGCTTTTACCCTTAAGCTTACCCTTACCCTTACCCTTACCCTTACCCTTACCCTTGCTTTTACCCATAGGCTTACCCTTACCCTTACCCTTACCCTTACCCTTACCCTTGCTTTTACCCTCAAGCTTACCCTTACCCTTACCCTTACCCTTACCCTTACCCTTGCTTTTACCCTTAGGCTTACCCTTACCCTTGCTTTTACCCTTAAGCTTACCCTTACCCTTACCCTTACCTTTACCCTTACCCTTACCCTTACCCTTACCCTTACCCTTACCCTTACCCTTACCCTTACCCTTACCCTTACCCTTACCCTTACCCTTACCCTTGCTTTTACCCTTAAGCTTACCCTTACCCTTACCCTTACCCTTACCCTTACCCTTACCCTTACCCTTACCCTTACCCTTACCCTTACCCTGACCCTTACCCTTACCCTTACCCTTACCCTTGCTTTTACCCTTAAGCTTACCCTTACCCATACCCTTACCCTTACCCTCACGTTTACCCTTGCTTTTACCCTTAAGCTTACCCTTACCCTTACCCTTACCCTTACCCTTACCCTTACCCTTACCCTTACCCTTGCTTTTACCCTTGCTTTTACCCTTAGGCTTACCCTTACCTTTACCCTTACCCTTACCCTTACCCTTACCCTTACACTTACCCTTACCCTTGCTTTTACCCTTAAGCTTACCCTTACCCTTACCCTTACCCTTACCCTTACCCTTACCCTTACCCTTGCTTTTACCCTTAAGCTTACCCTTACCCTTACCCTTACCCTTACCCTTACCCTTACCCTTACCCTTACCCTTGCTTTCACCCTTAAGCTTACCCTTACCCTTACCCTTACCCTTACCCTTACCCTTGCTTTTACCCTTAAGCTTACCCTTACCTTTACCCTTACCCTTACCCTTACCCTTACCCTTGCTTTTACCCTTAAGCTTACCCTTACCCTTACCCTTACCCTTACCCTTATTCTTGCTTTTACCCTTAGGCTTACCCTTACATTTACCCTTACCCTTACCCTTACCCATACCCTTACCCTTACCCTTACCCTTACCCTTACCCTCACCCTTACCCTTACCCTTACCCTTACCCTTATCCTTACCCTTACCCTTGCTTTTACCCTTAGGCTTACCCTTACCCTTGCTTTTACCCTCAAGCTAACCCTTACCCTTACCCTTACCCTTACCCTTACCCTTACCCTTACCCTTACCCTTACCCTTACCCTTACCCTTACCCTTACCCTTACCCTTACCCTTACCCTTACCCTTACCCTTACCCTTACCCTTACCCTTACCCTTACCCTTACCCTTACCCTTACCCTTACCCTTACCCTTACCCTTACCCTTGCTTTTACCCTCAAGCTTAACCTTACCCTTACCCTTACCCTTACCCTTACCCTTACCCTTGCTTTTACCCTTAAGCTTACCCTTACCCTTACCCTTACCCTTACCCTTACCCTTACCCTTGCTTTTACCCTTAGGCTTACCCTTACCCTTACCCTTACCCTTACCCTTACCCTTACCCTTACCCTTACCCTTACCCTTACCCTTACCCTTACCCTTACCCTTACCCTTACCCTTACCCTCACCCTTACCCTTACCCTTACCCTTACCCTTACCCTTACCCTTACCCTTACCCTTACCCTTACCCTTACCCTTGCTTTTACCCTTAGGCTTATCCTTACCTTTACCCTTACCCTTACCCTTACCCTTACCCTTACCCTTACCCTTACCCTTACCCTTGCTTTTACCCTTAGGCTTACCCTTATCCTTACCCTTACCCTTACCCTTACCCTTGCTTTTACCCTTAAGCTTACCCTTACCCTTACCCTTACCCTTACCCTTACCCTTGCTTTTACCCTTAGGCTTACCCTTACCCTTACCCTTACCCTTACCCTTGCTTTAACCCTTAAGCTTACCCTTACCCTTACCCTTACCCTTACCCTTACCCTTACCCTTACCCTTACCCTTACCCTTACCCTTGCTTTTACCCATAAGCTTACCCTTACCCTTACCCTTACCCTTACCCTTACCCTTACCCTTACCCTTGCTTTCACCCTTAAGCTTACCCTTACCTTTACCCTTACCCTTGCTTTTACCCTCAGGCTTACCCTTACCCTTACCCTTACTCTTACCCTTACCCTTACCCTTACCCTTACCCTTGCTTTTACCCTTACCCTTACCCTTACCCTTGCTTTTACCCTTAAGGTTACCCTTACCCTTACCCTTACCCTTACCCTTACCCTTACCCTTACCCTTACCCTTACCCTTACCCTTACCCTTACCCTTACCCTTACCCTTACCCTTAACCTTACCCTTACCCTTGCTTTTACCCTTAAGCTTACCCTTACCCTTACCCTTACCCTTACCCTTACCCTTGCTTTTACCCTTAAGCTTACCCTTACCCTTACCCTTACCCTTACCCTTACCCTTACCCTTGCTTTTAGCCTTAAGCTTACCCTTACCCTTACCCTTACCCTTGCTTTTACCCTTAGGCTTACCCTTACCCTTACCCTTACCCTTACCCTTACCCTCACCCTTACCCTTACCCTTACCCTTACCCTTACCCTTACCCTTACCCTCACCCTTACCCTTACCCTTACCCTTACCCTTACCCTTACCCTTACCCTTACCCTTACCCTTACCCTTACCCTTACCCTTACCCTTACCCTTACCCTTACCCTTACCCTCGCTTTTACCCTTAGGCTTACCCTTACCTTTACCCTTACCCTTACCCTTACCCTTACCCTTACCCTTACCCTTACCCTTACCCTTACCCTTGCTTTTACCCTTAAGCTTACCCTTACCCTTACCCTTACCCTTACCCTTACCCTTACCCTTACCCTTGCTTTTACCCTTAAGCTTACCCTTACCCTTACCCTTACCCTTACCCTTACCCTTACCCTTGCTTTTACCCTTAAGCTTACCCTTACCCTTACCCTTACCCTTACCCTTACCCTTGCTTTTACCCTTAAGCTTACCCTTACCCTTACTCTTACCCTTACCCTTGCTTTTACCCTTAGGCTTACCCTTACCCTTACCCTTACCCTTACCCTTACCCTTACCCTTACCCTTACCCTTACCCTTACCCTTACCCTTACCCTTACCCTTACCCTTACCCTTGCTTTCACCCTTAAGCTTACCCTTACCCTTACCCTTACCCTTACTCTTACCCTTACCCTTACTCTTACCCTTACCCTTACCCTTACCCTTACCCTTACCCTTACCCTTATCCTTACCCTTGCTTTTACCCTTAAGCTTACCCTTACCCTTACCCTTACCCTTACCCTTACCCTTGCTTTTACCCTTAGGCTTACCCTTACCCTTACCCTTACCCTTGCTTTTACCCCTAAGCTTACCCTTACCCTTACTCCTACCCTTACCCTTACCCTTACCCTTACCCTTACCCTTGCTTTTACCCTTTAGCTTACCCTTACCCTTACCCTTACCCTTACCCTTACCCTTACCCTTACCCTTACCCTTACCCTTACCCTTACCCTTGCTTTTACCATTAGGCTTACCCTTACCTTTACCCTTACCCTCACCCTTACCCTTACCCTTACCCTTACCCTTGCTTTTACCCTTAAGCTTACCCTTACCCTTACCCTTACCCTTACCCTTACCTTTACCCTTACCCTTACCCTTACCCTTACCCTTACCCTTACCCTTGCTTTTACCCTTAAGCTTACCCTTACCCTCACCCTTACCCTTACCCTTACCTTTGCTTTTACCCTTAGGCTTACCCTTACCCTTGCTTTTACCCTTAAGCTTACCCTTACCCTTACCCTTACCCTTACCCTTACCCTTACCCTTACCCTTACCCTTACCCTTACCCTTACCCTTACCCTTACCCTTACCCTTACCCTTGCTTTTACCCTTAAGCTTACCCTTACCCTTACCCTTACCCTTACCCTAACCCTTACCCTTACCCTTACCCTTACCCTTACCCTTACCCTTACCCTTACCCTTACCCTTACCCTTGCTTTTACCCTTAAGCTTACCCTTTCCCTTACCCTTACCCTTACCCTTACCCTCACCCTTGCTTTTACCCTTAAGCTTACCCTTACTCTTACCCTTACCCTTACCCTTGCTTTTACCCATAGGCTTACCCTTACCCTTACCCTTACCCTTACCCTTGCTTTTACCCTCAAGCTTACCCTTACCCTTACCCTTACCCTTACCCTTACCCTTGCTTTTACCCTTAGGCTTACCCTTACCCTTGCTTTTACCCTTAAGCTTACCCTTACCCTTACCCTTACCTTTACCCTTACCCTTACCCTTACCCTTACCCTTACCCTTACCCTTACCCTTACCCTTACCCTTACCCTTGCTTTTACCCTTAAGCTTACCCTTACCCTTACCCTTACCCTTACCCTTACCCTTACCCTTACCCTTACCCTTACCCTTACCCTTACCCTTACCCTTACCCTGACCCTTACCCTTACCCTTACCCTTACCCTTGCTTTTACCCTTAAGCTTACCCTTACCCTTACCCTTACCCTTACCCTTACGTTTACCCTTGCTTTTACCCTTAAGCTTACCCTTACCCTTACCCTTACCCTTACCCTTACCCTTACCCTTACCCTTACCCTTACCCTTACCCTTACCCTTGCTTTTACCCTTAGGCTTACCCTTACCTTTACCCTTACCCTTACCCTTACCCTTACCCTTACCCTTACCCTTACCCTTACCCTTGCTTTTACCCTTAAGCTTAACCTTACCCTTTCCCTTACCCTTACCCTTACCCTTACCCTTGCTTTTACCCTTAAGCTTACCCTTACCCTTACCCTTACCCTTACCCTTACCCTTACCCTTACCCTTGCTTTTACCCTTAGGCTTACCCTTACCCTTACCCTTACCCTTACCCCCTTACCCTTACCCTTACCCTTACCCTTACCCTTACCCTTACCCTTACCCTTACCCTTACCCTTACCCTTACCCTTACCCTTACCCTTACCTTACCCTTACCCTTACCTTACCCTTACCCTTACCCTTGCTTTTACCCTTAGGCTTACCCTTAGCTTTACCCTTACCCTTACCCTTACCCTTACCCTTACCCTTACCCTTACCCTTGCTTTTACCCTTAGGCTTACCCTTATCCTTACCCTTACCCTTACCCTTACCCTTGCTTTTACCCTTAAGCTTACCCTTACCCTTACCCTTACCCTTACCCTTACCCTTGCTTTTACCCTTAGGCTTACCCTTACCCTTACCCTTACCCTTACCCTTGCTTTTACCCTTAAGCTTACCCTTACCCTTACCCTTACCCTTACCCTTACCCTTACCCTTACCCTTACCCTTACCCTTACCCTTGCTTTTACCCATAAGCTTACCCTTACCCTTACCCTTACCCTTACCCTTACCCTTACCCTTACCCTTACCCTTGCTTTCACCCTTAAGCTTACCCTTACCTTTACCCTTACCCTTGCTTTTACCCTCAGGCTTACCCTTACCCTTACCCTTACTCTTACCCTTACCCTTACCCTTACCCTTACCCTTGCTTTTACCCTTACCCTTACCCTTACCCTTGCTTTTACCCTTAAGGTTACCCTTACCCTTACCCTTACCCTTACCCTTACCCTTACCCTTACCCTTACCCTTACCCTTACCCTTACCCTTACCCTTACCCTTACCCTTAACCTTACCCTTACCCTTGCTTTTACCCTTAAGCTTACCCTTACCCTTACCCTTACCCTTACCCTTGCTTTTACCCTTAAGCTTACCCTTACCCTTACCCTTACCCTTATCCTTACCCTTACCCTTGCTTTTAGCCTTAAGCTTACCCTTACCCTTACCCTTACCCTTGCTTTTACCCTTAGGCTTACCCTTACCCTTACCCTTACCCTTACCCTTACCCTTACCCTTACCTTACCCTTACCCTTACCCTTACCCTTACCCTTACCCTTACCCTTACCCTTACCCTTACCCTTACCCTTACCTTACCCTTACCCTTACCCTTACCCTTACTACCCTTACCCTTACCCTTACCCTTACCCTTACCCTTACCCTTACCCTTACCCTTACCCTTACCCTTACCCTTACCCTTACCCTTACCCTTACCCTTGCTTTTACCCTTAGCTTACCCTTACCTTTACCCTTACCCTTACCCTTACCCTTACCCTTACCCTTACCCTTACCCTTACCCTTGCTTTTACCCTTAAGCTTACCCTTACCCTTACCCTTACCCTTACCCTTACCCTTACCCTTACCCTTGCTTTTACCCTTAAGCTTACCCTTACCCTTACCCTTACCCTTACCCTTACCCTTACCCTTACCCTTGCTTTTACCCTTAAGCTTACCCTTACCCTTACCCTTACCCTTACTCTTACCCTTACCCTTGCTTTTACCCTTAAGCTTACCTCCTTACCCTTACCCTTACCCTTGCTTTACCCTTAGCTTACCCTTAGCTTACCCTTACCCTTACCCTTACCCTTACCCTTACCCTTACCCTTACCCTTACCCTTACCTTACCCTTACCCTTACCCTTACCCTTACCCTTCGCTTTTACCCTTAAGCTTACCCTTACCCTTACCCTTACCCTTACCCTTACCCTTACCCTTACCCTTACCCTTACCCTTACCCTTACCCTTACCCTTACCCTTACCCTTATCCTTACCCTTGCTTTTACCCTTAAGCTTACCCTTACCCTTACCCTTACCCTTACCCTTACCCTTGCTTTTACCCTTAGGCTTACCCTTACCCTTACCCTTACCCTTGCTTTTACCCCTAAGCTTACCCTTACCCTTACTCCTACCCTTACCCTTACCCTTACCCTTACCCTTACCCTTGCTTTTACCCTTAAGCTTACCCTTACCCTTACCCTTACCCTTACCCTTACCCTTACCCTTACCCTTGCTTTCACCCTTAAGCTTACCCTTACCTTTACCCTTACCCTTGCTTTTACCCTCAGGCTTACCCTTACCCTTACCCTTACTCTTACCCTTACCCTTACCCTTACCCTTACCCTTGCTTTTACCCTTACCCTTACCCTTACCCTTGCTTTTACCCTTAAGGTTACCCTTACCCTTACCCTTACCCTTACCCTTACCCTTACCCTTACCCTTACCCTTACCCTTACCCTTACCCTTACCCTTACCCTTACCCTTACCCTTACCCTTACCCTTACCCTTAACCTTACCCTTACCCTTGCTTATACCCTTAAGCTTACCCTTACCCTTACCCTTACCCTTACCCTTGCTTTTACCCTTAAGCTTACCCTTACCCTTACCCTTACCCTTACCCTTACCCTTACCCTTGCTTTTAGCCTTAAGCTTACCCTTACCCTTACCCTTACCCTTGCTTTTACCCTTAGGCTTACCCTTACCCTTACCCTTACCCTTACCCTTACCCTTACCCTTACCCTTACCCTTACCCTTAACCCTAACCCTTACCCTTACCCTTACCCTTACCCTTACCCTTACCCTTACCCTTACCCTTACCCTTACCCTTACCCTTACCCTTACCCTTACCCTTACCCTTACCCTTACCCTTACCCTTACCCTTACCCTTGCTTTTACCCTTAGGCTTACCCTTACCTTTACCCTTACCCTTACCCTTACCCTTACCCTTACCCTTACCCTTACCCTTACCCTTGCTTTTACCCTTAAGCTTACCCTTACCCTTACCCTTACCCTTACCCTTACCCTTACCCTTACCCTTACCCTTGCTTTTACCCTTAAGCTTACCCTTACCCTTACCCTTACCCTTACCCTTACCCTTACCCTTACCCTTGCTTTTACCCTTAAGCTTACCCTTACCCTTACCCTTACCCTTACTCTTACCCTTACCCTTGCTTTTACCCTTAAGCTTACCCTTACCCTTACCCTTACCCTTACCCTTGCTTTTACCCTTAGGCTTACCCTTACCCTTACCCTTACCCTTACCCTTACCCTTACCCTTACCCTTACCCTTACCCTTACCCTTACCCTTACCCTTACCCTTACCCTTACCCTTACCCTTGCTTTTACCCTTAAGCTTACCCTTACCCTTACCCTTACCCTTACCCTTACCCTTACCCTTACCCTTACCCTTACCCTTACCCTTACCCTTACCCTTATCCTTACCCTTGCTTTTACCCTTAAGCTTACCCTTACCCTTACCCTTACCCTTACCCTTACCCTTGCTTTTACCCTTAGGCTTACCCTTACCCTTACCCTTACCCTTGCTTTTACCCCTAAGCTTACCCTTACCCTTACTCCTACCCTTACCCTTACCCTTACCCTTACCCTTACCCTTGCTTTTACCCTTAAGCTTACCCTTACCCTTACCCTTACCCTTACCCTTACCCTTACCCTTACCCTTACCCTTACCCTTACCCTTACCCTTACCCTTACCCTTACCCTTACCCTTGCTTTTACCATTAGGCTTACCCTTACCTTTACCCTTACCCTCACCCTTACCCTTACCCTTACCCTTACCCTTGCTTTTACCCTTAAGCTTACCCTTACCCTTACCCTTACCCTTACCCTTACCTTTACCCTTACCCTTACCCTTACCCTTACCCTTACCCTTACCCTTGCTTTTACCCTTAAGCTTACCCTTACCCTCACCCTTACCCTTACCCTTACCCTTGCTTTTACCCTTAGGCTTACCCTTACCCTTGCTTTTACCCTTAAGCTTACCCTTACCCTTACCCTTACCCTTACCCTTACCCTTACCCTTACCCTTACCCTTACCCTTACCCTTACCCTTACCCTTACCCTCACCCTTACCCTTGCTTTTACCCTTAAGCTTACCCTTACCCTTACCCTTACCCTTACCCTTACCCTTACCCTTACCCTTACCCTTACCCTTACCCTTACCCTTGCTTTTACCCTTAAGCTTACCCTTACCCTTACCCTTACCCTTACCCTTACCCTCACCCTTGCTTTTACCCTTAAGCTTACCCTTACCCTTACCCTTACCCTTACCCTTACCCTTGCTTTTACCCATAGGCTTACCCTTACCCTTACCCTTACCCTTACCCTTACCCTTGCTTTTACCCTCAAGCTTACCCTTACCCTTACCCTTACCCTTACCCTTACCCTTGCTTTTACCCTTAGGCTTACCCTTACCCTTGCTTTTACCCTTAAGCTTACCCTTACCCTTACCCTTACCTTTACCCTTACCCTTACCCTTACCCTTACCCTTACCCTTACCCTTACCCTTACCCTTACCCTTACCCTTACCCTTACCCTTGCTTTTACCCTTAAGCTTACCCTTACCCTTACCCTTACCCTTACCCTTACCCTTACCCTTACTCTTACCCTTACCCTTACCCTTACCCTTACCCTGACCCTTACCCTTACCCTTACCCTTACCCTTGCTTTTACCCTTAAGCTTACCCTTACCCTTACCCTTACCCTTACCCTTACGTTTACCCTTGCTTTTACCCTTAAGCTTACCCTTACCCTTACCCTTACCCTTACCCTTACCCTTACCCTTACCCTTACCCTTGCTTTTACCCTTAGGCTTACCCTTACCTTTACCCTTACCCTTACCCTTACCCTTACCCTTACACTTACCCTTACCCTTGCTTTTACCCTTAAGCTTACCCTTACCCTTACCCTTACCCTTACCCTTACCCTTACCTTTACCCTTGCTTTTACCCTTAAGCTTACCCTTACCCTTACCCTTACCCTTACCCTTACCCTTACCCTTACCCTTTCTTTCACCCTTAAGCTTACCCTTACCCTTACCCTTACCCTTACCCTTACCCTTGCTTTTACCCTTAAGCTTACCCTTACCTTTACCCTTACCCTTACCCTTACCCTTACCCTTGCTTTTACCCTTAAGCTTACCCTTACCCTTACCCTTACCCTTACCCTTATTCTTGCTTTTACCCTTAGGCTTACCATTACCCTTACCCTTACCCTTACCCTTACCCATACCCTTACCCTTACCCTTACCCTTACCCTTACCCTTACCCTCACCCTTACCCTTACCCTTACCCTTACCTTTACCCTTACCCTTACCCTTGCTTTTACCCTTAGGCTTACCCTTACCTTTACCCTTACCCTTACCCTTACCCTTACCCTTACCCTTACCCTTACCCTTACCCTTACCCTTACCCTTACCCTTGCTTTTACCCTTAAGCTTACCCTTACCCTTACCCATACCCTTACCCTTACCCTTACCCTTACCCTTACCCTTACCCTTACCCTTGCTTTTACCCTTAGGCTTACCCTTACCTTTACCCTTACCCTTACCCTTACCCTTACCCTTACCCTTACCCTTACCCTTACCCTTGCTTTTACCCTCAAGCTTACCCTTACCCTCACCCTCACCCTAACCATTACCCTTACCCTTACCCTTACCCTTGCTTTTACCCTTAAGCTTACCCTTACCCTTACCCTTACCCTTACCCTTACCCTTGCTTTTACCCTTAGGCTTACCCTTACCCTTACCCTTACCCTTACCCTTGCTTTTACCCTTAAGCTTACCCTTACCCTTACCCTTACCCTTACCCTTATCCTTACCCTTACCCTTACCCTTACCCTTGCTTTTACCCTTAGGCTTACCCTTACCCTTACCCTTACCCTTACCCTTACCCTTACCCTCACCCTTGCTTTTACCCTTACCCTTACCCTTACCCTTGCTTTTACCCTTAAGCTTACCCTTACCCTTACCCTTACCCTTACCCTTACCCTTACCCTTACCCTTACCCTTACCCTTACCCTTACCCTTACCCTTACCCTTACCCTTACCCTTACCCTTACCCTTACCCTTACACTTACCCTTACCCTTACCCTTACCCTTGCTTTTACCCTTAAGCTTACCCTTACCCTTACCCTTACCCTTACCCTTACCCTTACCCTTACCCTTACCTTTACCCTTACCCTTACCCTTACCCTTACCCTTACCCTTACCCTTACCCTTACCCTTACCCTTACCCTTACCCTTACCCTTACCCTTGCTTTTACCCTTAAGCTTACCCTTACCCTTACCCTTACCCTTACCCTTACCCTTACCCTTACCCTTACCCTTACCCTTACCCTTGCTTTTACCCTTAAGCTTACCCTTACCCTTACCCTTACCCTTACCCTTACCCTTACCCTTGCTTTTACCCTTAAGTTTACCCTTACCCTTACCCTTACCCTTACCCTTACCCTTACCCTTGCTTTTACCCTTAGGCTTACCCTTACCCTTACCCTTACCCTTACCCTTACCCTTACCCTTACCCTTACCCTTACCCTTACCCTTACCCTTACCCTTACCCTTACCCTTACCCTTACCCTTACCCTTACCCTTACCCTTACCCTTACCCTTACCCTTACCCTTACCCTTGCTTTTACCCTTAGGCTTACCCTTACCTTTACCCTTACCCTTACCCTTACCCTTACCCTTACCCTTACCCTTGCTTTTAGCCTTAAGCTTACCCTTACCCTTACCCTTACCCTTACCCTTACCCTTGCTTTTACCCTAAAGCTTACCCTTACCCTTACCCTTACCTTTACCCTTACCCTTACCCTTGCTTTCACCCTTAAGCTTACCCTTACCCTTAACCTTACCCTTACCCTTACCCTTGCTTTTACCCTTGAGCTTACCCTCACCCTTACCCTTACCCCTACCCTTACCCTTGCTTTTACCCTTAAGCTTACCCTTACCCTTACCCTTACGCTTACCCTTATTCTTGCTTTTTCCCTTAGGCTCGCCCTTACCCTTACCCTTACCCTTACCCTTACCCTTACCCTTACCCTTACCCTTACCCTTACCCTTACCCTTGTAACGTTACAAAACGCTCCACTGCCGATTTCAGTTTCAATCGCGAAAATACGTCATACTATTAATTTCAATTCCGATCTCAAGCAAAAACGCCTTACTGAGATTATACGATCGGTCGCTAAAAAACGCACTTCGCTTTGACAGTTGAGTGTGTGTTTCGCATGCGTGACCCTAATTCGGTCTAGCCGATGGAAAGTTCTTTCTTTTTCGTGCATAAGAATTTGGAGAGTAAACACCTTGCTAGAGTTTAACGAATAAACGAACTTCGTAATCCATTAACATCGTGGAATTTTGAAGTTTTATTGTTTCTTATAAGACGTCTATTCAAAAGGCGTCTTTGTACCGGGGCTGTTGGCCACTTAAACATCTTTGTACTGCGGCTACTGCTCACTACATCATCTTTGTACCGGGGCTACCGCCTACTACATGATCTTTGTACCGGGGCTGTTGCCCACTGAATCATCTTTATACCGGGGCTATCGTCCACTGAACTATCTTTTCACCGAGCTACCGACTACTGGATTATCTTTCTACTGGGACTAATGCCCATTTGAACATCCTACTACCGGACCCAAGGTTTGACTGGATCATCTTAATGCTAGAGGCAATCATTACTGGATTATCTGAATACTGGAGCTGATTATGACTGGAATACCTTTATTCCGAAGCTAATTATTACTGGAACATCTTAATTCTGGACTTTATTCTGGTTGGAATCTCTTGAAACTAGACTACCTGCATAGTACCTGTATTTTGGAGGATCATACCACCGGATCCTTACTTTTAAGATAAGTGCCTCTTCGAATCGCGGATCTCAGATTCATTGTACCTGATTTTGTGTTTGTAAATAGTAATTTTTAATTGTAAAGTTGAAATAAATAGATAGGGAGTAAGAGGTTGCATCATTGCCACCAGATTAACGAATAGGGATACATTCAGGAGTTAATTTGATTTCACCCTTACCCTTACCCTTACCCTTACCCTTACCCTTACCCTTACCTTTGCTTTTACCCTTAGGCTTACCCTTACCTTTACCCTTACCCTTACCCTTACCCTCACCCTTACCCTTACCCTTACCCTTGATTTTACGCTTAGGCTTACCCTTACCCTTACCCTTACCCTTATCCTTGCTTTTACCCTTAAGCTTACCCTTACCCTTACCCTTACCCTTACCCTTACCCTTACACTTGCTTTTACCCTTAGGCTTACCCTTACCCTTACCCTTACCCATACCCTTACCCTTACCCTAACCCTTACCCTTACCCTGACCCTTACCCTTGCTTTTACCCTTACCCTTACCCTTACCCTTGCTTTTACCCTTAAGCTTACCCTTACATTTACCCTTACCCTTACCCTTACCCTTACCCTTACCCTTACCCTTACCCTTACCCTTACCCTTACCCTTACCCTTACCCTTACCCTTACCCTTACCCTTACCCTTACCCTTGCTTTTACCCTTAAGCTTACCCTTACCCTTACCCTTACCCTTACCCTTACCCTTACCCTTACCCTTACCCTTACCCTTACCCTTACCCTTACCCTTACCCTTACCCTTACCCTTACCCTTCCCCTTACCCTTACCCTTACCCTTACCCTTACCCTTACCCTTACCCTTGCTTTTACCCTTAAGCTTATCCTTACCCTTACCCTTACCCTTACCCTTACCCTTACCCTTACCCTTACCCTTACCCTTACCCTTACCCTTACCCTTGCTTTTACCCTTAAGCTTACCCTTACCCTTACCCTTACCCTTACCCTTACCCTTACCCTACCCTTACCCTTGCTTTTACCCTTAAGCTTACCCTTACCCTTACCCTTACCCTTACCCTTACCCTTGCTTTTACCCTTAGGCTTACCCTTACCCTTACCCTTACCCTTACCCTTACCCTTACCCTTACCCTTACCCTTACCCTTACCCTTACCCTTACCCTTACCCCTACCCTTACCCTTACCCTTACCCTTACCCTTACCCTTACCCTTACCCTTGCTTTTACCCTTAGGCTTACCCTTACCTTTACCCTTACCCTTACCCTTACCCTTACCCTTACACTTACCCTTGCTTTTACCATTGAGCTTACCCTTACCCTTACCCTTACCCTTACCCTTACCCTTACCCTTGCTTTAACCCTTAAGCTTACCCTTACCCTTACCCTTACCCTTACCTTTACCCTTACCCTTACCCTTGCTTTTACCCTTAAGCTTACCCTTACCCTTACCCTTACCCTTACCCTTACCCTTGCTTTTACACTTAAGCTTACCCTTACCCTTACCCTTACCCTTACCCTTACCCTTACCCTTGCTTTTACCCTTAAGCTTACCCTTACCCTTACCCTTACCCTTATTCTTGCTTTTACCCTTAGGCTCACCCTTACCCTTACCCTTACCCTTACCCTTACCCTTACCCTTACCCTTACCCTTACCCTTACCCTTACCCTTATCCTAACCCTTACCCTTACCCTTACCCTTACCCTTACCCTTACCCTTACCCTTACCCTTACCCTTACCCTTACCCTTACCTTTACCCTTACCCTTACCCTTACCCTCACCCTTGCTTTTACCCTTAGGCTTACCCTTACCTTTACCCTTACCCTTACCCTTACCCTTACCCTTACCCTTACCCTTACCCTTACCTTTACCCTTGCTTTCACCCTTAAGCTTACTCTTACCCTTACCCTTACCCTTGCTTTTACCCTTAGGCTTACCCTTACCCTTACCCTTACCCTTACCCTTACCCTTACCCTTACCCTTACCCTTACCCTTACCCTTACCCTTACCCTTACCCTTACCCTTACCCTTACCCTTACCCTTACCCTTACCCTTACCCTTACCCTTGCTTTTACCCTTAAGCTTACCCTTACCCTTACCCTTACCCTTACCCTTACCCTTACCCTTACCCTTACCCTTACCCTTACCCTTACCCTTACCCTTACGCTTGCTTTTACCCTTAAGCTTACCCTTACCCTTACCCTTACCCTTACCCTTACCCTTGCTTTTACCCTTAAGCTTACCCTTACCCTTACCCTTACCCTTGCTTTTACCCTTAAGCTTACCCTTACCCTTACCCTTACCCTTACCCTTATTCTTGCTTTCACCCTTAGGCTTACCCTTACCCTTACCCTTACCCTTACCCTTACCCTTACCCTTACCCTTACCCTTACCCTTACCCTTACCCTTACCCTTACCCTTACCCTTACCCTTACCCTTACCCTTACCCTTACCCTTACCCTTACCTTTACCCTTGCTTTCACCCTTAAGCTTACTCTTACCCTTACCCTTACCCTTGCTTTTACCCTTAGGCTTACCCTTACCCTTACCCTTACCCTTACCCTTACCCTTACCCTTACCCTTACCCTTACCCTTACCCTTACCCTTACCCTTACCCTTACCCTTACCCTTACCCTTACCCTTACCCTTGCTTTTACCCTTAGGCTTACCCTTACCTTTACCCTTACCCTTACCCTTACCCTTACCCTTACCCTTACCCTTACCCTTACCCTTACCCTTACCCTTACCCTTACCCTTGCTTTTACCCTTAAGCTTACCCTTACCCTTACCCATACCCTTACCCTTACCCTTACCCTTACCCTTACCCTTACCCTTACCCTTGCTTTTACCCTTAGGCTTACCCTTACCTTTACCCTTACCCTTACCCTTACCCTTACCCTTACCCTTACCCTTGCTTTTACCCTCAAGCTTACCCTTACCCTCACCCCTACCCTTACCCTTACCCTTACCCTTACCCTTACCCTTACCCTTACCCTTGCTTTTACCCTTGAGCTTACCCTTACCCTAACCCTTACCCTTACCCTTACCCTTACCCTTGCTTTTACCCTTAGGCTTACCCTTACCCTTACCCTTACCCTTACCCTTGCTTTTACCCTTAAGCTTACCCTTACCCTTACCCTTACCCTTACCCTTACCCTTACCCTTACCCTTACCCTTACCCTTACCCTTACCCTTACCCTTACCCTTACCCTTACCCTTACCCTTACCCTTACCCTTACCCTTACCCTTACCCTTACCCTTACCCTTGCTTTTACCCTTAGGCTTACCCTTACCCTTACCCTTACCCTTACCCTTACCCTTACCCTTACCCTTGCTTTTACCCTTACCCTTACCCTTACCCTTGCTTTTACCCTTAAGCTTACCCTTACCCTTACCCTTACCCTTACCCTTACCCTTACCCTTATCCTTACCCTTACCCTTACCCTTACCCTTACCCTTACCCTTACCCTTACCCTTACCCTTACCCTTACCCTTACCCTTACCCTTACCCTTACCCTTACCCTTACCCTCACCCTTGCTTTTACCCTTAGGCTTACCCTTACCTTTACCCTTACCCTTACCCTTACCCTTACCCTTACCCTTACCCTTACCTTTACCCTTGCTTTCACCCTTAAGCTTACTCTTACCCTTACCCTTACCCTTGCTTTTACCCTTAGGCTTACCCTTACCCTTACCCTTACCCTTACCCTTACCCTTACCCTTACCCTTACCCTTACCCTTACCCTTACCCTTACCCTTACCCTTACCCTTACCCTTACCCTTACCCTTACCCTTACCCTTACCCTTGCTTTTACCCTTAAGCTTACCCTTACCCTTACCCTTACCCTTACCCTTACCCTTACCCTTACCCTTACCCTTACCCTTACCCTTACCCTTGCTTTTACCCTTAAGCTTACCCTTACCCTTACCCTTACCCTTACCCTTGCTTTTACCCTTAAGCTTACCCTTACCCTTACCCTTACCCTTGCTTTTACCCTTAAGCTTACCCTTACCCTTACCCTTACCCTTACCCTTATTCTTGCTTTCACCCTTAGGCTTACCCTTACCCTTACCCTTACCCTTACCCTTACCCTTACCCTTACCCTTACCCTTACCCTTACCCTTACCCTTACCCTTACCCTTACCCTTACCCTTACCCTTACCCTTACCCTTACCCTTACCCTTACCCTTACCCTTACCCTTACCCTTGCTTTTACCCTTAGGCTTACCCTTACCTTTACCCTTACCCTTACCCTTACCCTTACCCTTACCCTTACCCTTACCCTTACCCTTACCCTTACCCTTACCCTTGCTTTTACCCTTAAGCTTACCCTTACCCTTACCCATACCCTTACCCTTACCCTTACCCTTACCCTTACCCTCACCCTTACCCTTACCCTTGCTTTTACCCTTAGGCTTACCCTTACCTTTACCCTTACCCTTACCCTTACCCTTAGCCGTACCCTTACCCTTGCTTTTACCCTCAAGCTTACCCTTACCCTCACCCCTACCCTTACCCTTACCCTTACCCTTACCCTTACCCTTACCCTTACCCTTACCCTTACCCTTACCCTTGCTTTTACCCTTGAGCTTACCCTTACCCTAACCCTTACCCTTACCCTTACCCTTACCCTTGCTTTTACCCTTAGGCTTACCCTTACCCTTACCCTTACCCTTACCCTTGCTTTAACCCTTAAGCTTACCCTTACCCTTACCCTTACCCTTACCCTTACCCTTACCCTTACCCTTACCCTTACCCTTACCCTTACCCTTACCCTTACCCTTACCCTTACCCTTACCCTTACCCTTACCCTTACCCTTACCCTTACCCTTACCCTTACCCTTGCTTTTACCCTTAGGCTTACCCTTACCATTACCCTTACCCTTACCCTTACCCTTACCCTTACCCTTGCTTTTACCCTTACCCTTACCCTTACCCTTGCTTTTACCCTTAAGCTTACCCTTACCCTTACCCTTACCCTTACCCTTACCCTTACCCTTACCCTTTCCCTTACCCTTACCCTTACCCTTACCCTTACCCTTACCCTTACCCTTACCCTTACCCTTACCCTTACCCTTACCCTTACCCTTACCCTTACCCTTACCCTTACCCTTACCCTTACCCTTACCCTTACCCTTACCCTTACCCTTACCCTTACCCTTACCCTTACCCTTACCCTTACCCTTACCCTTGCTTTTACCCTTAAGCTTACCCTTACCCTTACCCTTACCCTTACCCTTACCCTTACCCTTACCCTTACCCTTACCCTTACCCTTACCCTTACCCTTACCCTTACCCTTACCCTTGCTTTTACCCTTAAGCTTACCCTTACCCTTACCCTTACTCTTACCCTTACCCTTACCCTTGCTTTTACCCTTAAGCTTACCCTTACCCTTACCCTTACCCTTGCTTTTACCCTTAGGCTTACCCTTACCCTTACCCTTACCCTTACCCTTACCCTTACCCTTACCCTTACCCTTACCCTTACCCTTACCCTTACCCTTACCCTTACCCTTACCCTTACCCTTACCCTTACCCTTACCCTTACCCTTACCCTTACCCTTACCCTTACCCTTACCCTTACCCTTACCCTTACCCTTACCCTTACCCTTACCCTTACCCTTACCCTTACCCTTACCCTTACCCTTACCCTTACCCTTACCCTTGCTTTTACCCTTAGGCTTACCCTTACCTTTACCCTTACCCTTACCCTTACCCTTACCCTTACCCTTACCCTTACCCTTACCCTTACCCTTACCCTTGCTTTTACCCTTAAGCTTACCCTTACCCTTACCCATACCCTTACCCTTACCCTTACCCTTACCCTTACCCTTACCCTTACCCTTGCTTTTACCCTTAGGCTTACCCTTACCTTTACCCTTACCCTTACCCTTACCCTTAGCCGTACCCTTACCCTTGCTTTTACCCTCAAGCTTACCCTTACCCTCACCCCTACCCTTACCCTTACCCTTACCCTTACCCTTACCCTTACCCTTACCCTTACCCTTACCCTTACCCTTGCTTTTACCCTTGAGCTTACCCTTACCCTAACCCTTACCCTTACCCTTACCCTTACCCTTGCTTTTACCCTTAGGCTTACCCTTACCCTTACCCTTACCCTTACCCTTGCTTTTACCCTTAAGCTTACCCTTACCCTTACCCTTACCCTTACCCTTACCCTTACCCTTACCCTTACCCTTACCCTTACCCTTACCCTTACCCTTACCCTTACCCTTACCCTTACCCTTACCCTTACCCTTACCCTTACCCTTACCCTTACCCTTACCCTTACCCTTGCTTTTACCCTTAGGCTTACCCTTACCATTACCCTTACCCTTACCCTTACCCTTACCCTTACCCTTGCTTTTACCCTTACCCTTACCCTTACCCTTGCTTTTACCCTTAAGCTTACCCTTACCCTTACCCTTACCCTTACCCTTACCCTTACCCTTACCCTTTCCCTTACCCTTACCCTTACCCTTACCCTTACCCTTACCCTTACCCTTACCCTTACCTTTACCCTTACCCTTACCCTTACCCTTACCCTTACCCTTACCCTTACCCTTACCCTTACCCTTACCCTTACCCTTACCCTTACCCTTACCCTTACCCTTACCTTTACCCTTACCCTTGCTTTTACCCTTAAGCTTACCCTTACCCTTACCCTTACCCTTACCCTTACCCTTACCCTTACCCTTACCCTTACCCTTACCCTTACCCTTACCCTTACCCTTGCTTTTACCCTTAAGCTTACCCTTACCCTTACCCTTACTCTTACCCTTACCCTTACCCTTGCTTTTACCCTTAAGCTTACCCTTACCCTTACCCTTACCCTTGCTTTTACCCTTAGGCTTACCCTTACCCTTACCCTTACCCTTACCCTTACCCTTACCCTTACCCTTACCCTTACCCTTACCCTTACCCTTACCCTTACCCTTACCCTTACCCTTACCCTTACCCTTACCCTTACCCTTACCCTTACCCTTACCCTTACCCTTACCCTTACCCTTACCCTTACCCTTACCCTTACCCTTACCCTTGCTTTTACCCTTAGGCTTACCCTTACCTTTACCCTTACCCTTACCCTTACCCTTACCCTTACCCTTACCCTTGCTTTTACCCTTAAGCTTACCCTTACCCTTACCCTTACCCTTACCCTTACCCTTGCTTTTACCCTTAAGCTTACCCTTACCCTTACCCTTACCCTTACCCTTACTTTTGCTTTTACCCTTACCCTTTCCCTTACTTTTACACTTAAGCTTACCCTTACCCTTACCCTTACCCTTACCCTTACCCTTACCCTTACCCTTACCCTTACCCTTACCCTTTCCCTTACCCTTACCCTTACCCTTTCCCTTACCCTTACCCTTACCCTTACCCTTACTCTTACCCTTACCCTTGCTTTTACCCTTAAGCTTACCCTTACCCTAACCCTTACCCTTACCCTTAGCCTTACCCTTACCCTTACCCTTACCCTTACCCTTACCCTTACCCTTACCCTTACCCTTACCCTTACCCTTACCCTTACCCTTACCCTTACCCTTACCCTTACCCTTACCCTTACCCTTACCCTTACCCTTACCCTTGCTTTTACCCTTAAGCTTACCCTTACCCTTACCCTTACCCTTACCCTTACCCTTACCTTTACCCTTACCCTTACCCTTGCTTTTACCCTTAAGCTTACCCTTACCCTTACCCTTACCCTTACCCTTACCCTTGCTTTTACCCTTAAGCTTACCCTTACCGTTACCCTTACCCTTACCCTTACCCTTACCCTTACCCTTGCTTTTACCCTTAGGCTTACCCTTACCCTTACCCTTACCCTTACCCTTACCCTTACCCTTACCCTTACCCTTTCCCTTACCCTTACACTTGCTTTTACCCTTAGGCTTACCCTTACCTTTACCATTACCCTTACCCTTACCCTTACCCTTACCCTTGCTTTTACCCTTAAGCTTACCCTTACCCTTACCCTTACCCTTACCCTTACCCTTACCCTTGCTTTTACCCTTAAGCTTACCCTTACCCTCACCCTTACCCTTACCTTTACCCTTACCCTTACCCTTGCTTTTACCCTTAAGCTTACCCTTACCCTTACCCTTACCCTTACCCTTACCCTTGCTTTTACCCTTAAGCTTACCCTTACCCTTACCCTTACCCTTACCCTTACCCTTGCTTTTACCCTTAGGCTCACCCTTACCCTTACCCTTACCCTTACCCTTACCCTTACCCTTACCCTTACCCTTACCCTTACCCTAACCCTTACCCTTACCCTTACCCTTACCCTTACCCTTACCCTTACCCTTACCCTTACCCTTACCCTTACCCTTACCCTTACCCTTACCCTTACCCTTACCCTTACCCTTACCCTTGCTTTTACCCTTAGGCTTACCCTTACCTTTACCCTTACCCTTACCCTTACCCTTACCCTTACCCTTACCGTTGCTTTTACCCTTAAGTTTACCCTTACCCTTACCCTTACCCTTACCCTTACCCTTACCCTTACACTTACCCTTACCCTTACCCTTACCCTTACCCTTACCCTTACCCTTACCCTTGCTATTACCCTTAGGCTTACCCTTACCTTTACCCTTACCCTTACCCTTACCCTTACCCTTACCCTTACCCTTACCCTTGCTTTTACCCTCAAGCTTACCCTTACCCTCACCCTTACCCTTACCCTTACCCTTACCCTTACCCTTACCCTTACCCTTACCCTTACCCTTACCCTTGCTTTTACCCTAAAGCTTACCCTTAGCCTTACCCTTACCCTTACCCTTACCCTTGCTTTTACCCTTAGGCTTACCCTTACCCTTACCCTTACCCTTGCTTTTACCCTTAAGCTTACCCTTACCCTTACCCTTACCCTTACCCTTACCCTTACCCTTACCCTTACCCTTACCCTTGCTTTTACCCTTAGGCTTACCCTTACCCTTACCCTTACCCTTACCCTTACCTTTGCTTTCACCCTTACCCTTACCCTTACCCTTGCTTTTACCCTTAAGCTTACCCTTACCCTTACCCTTACCCTTACCCTTACCCTTACCCTTACCCTTACCCTTACACTTACCCTTACCCTTACCCTTACCCTTACCCTTACCACTACCCTTACCCTTGCTTTTACCCTTAAGCTTACCCTTACCCTTACCCTTACCCTTACCCTTGCTTTTACCCTTATGCTTACCCTTACCCTTACCCTTACCCTTACCCTTACCCTTACCCTTACCCTTGCTTTTACCCTTAGGCTTACCCTTACCCTTACCCTTACCCTTACCCTTGCTTTTACCCTTGAGCTTACCCTTACCCTTACCCTTACCCTTACCCTTACCCTTACCCTTACCCTTACCCTTACCCTTACCCTTACCCTTGCTTTTACCCTTAAGCTTACCCTTACCCTTACCCTTACCCTTACCCTTACCCTAACCCTTACCCTTACCCTTACCCTTACCCTTAGCCTTACCCTTACCCTTACCCTTACCCTTACCCTTACCGTTACCCTTACCCTTACCCTTGCTTTTACCCTTAGGCTTACCCTTACCTTTACCCTTACCCTTACCCTTACCCTTACCCTTACCCTTACCCTTGCTTTTACCCTTAAGCTTACCCTTACCCGTACCCTTACCCTAACTCTTACCCTTGCTTTTACCCTTAGACTTACCCTTACCCTTACCCTTACCCTTGCTTTTACCCTTAAGCTTACCCTTACCCTTACCCTTACCCTTACCCTCACCCTTACCCTTACCCTTACTCTTACCCTTACCCTTACCCTTACCCTTACCCTTACCCTTACCCTTACCCTTACCCTTACCCTTACCCTTACCCTTACCCTTACCCTTACCCTTACCCTTACTCTTACCCTTACCCTTACCCTTACCCTTACCCTTGCTTTTACCCTTAAGCTTACCCTTACCCTTACCCTTACCCTTACCCTAACCCTTACCCTTGCTTTTACCCTTAAGCTTACCCTTACCCTTACCCTTACCCTTACCCTTACCCTTGCTTTTCCCCTCAGGCTTACCCTTACCCTTACCCTTAACCTTACCCTTGCTTTTACCCTTAAGCATACCCTTACCCTTACCCTTACCCTTACCCTTACCCTTACCCTTACCCTTACCCTTACCCTTTCCCTTACCCTTACCCTTACCCTTACCCTTACCCTTACCCTTACCCTTACCCTTACCCTTACCCTTACCCTTACCCTTACCCTTACCCTTACCCTTACCCTTACCCTTGCTTTTACCCTTACACTTACCCTTACCTTTACCCTTACCCTTACCCTTACCCTTACCCTTGCTTTTACCCTTAAGCTTACCCTTACCCTTACCCTTACCCTTACCCTTACCCTTACCCTTACCCTTACCCTTACCCTTACCCTTACCCTTACCCTTACCCTTACCCTTACCCTTACCCTTACCCTTACCCTTGCTTTTACCCTTAAGCTTACCCTTACCCTTACCCTTACCCTTACCCTTACCCTTACCCTTACCTTTACCCTTACCCTTACCCTTGCTTTTACCCTTAAGCTTACCCTTACCCTTACCCTTACCCTTACCCTTACCCTTACCCTTACCCTTGCTTTTACCCTTAAGCTTACCCTTACCCTTACCCTTACCCTTACCCTTACCCTTACCCTTACCCTTACCCTTACCCTTACCCTTACCCTTACCCTTACCCTTACCCTTACCCTTACCCTTACCCTTACCCTTACCCTTACCCTTACCCTTACCCTTACCCTTACCCTTACCCTAACCCTTACCCTTACCCTTACCCTTACCCTTACCCTTGCTTTTACCCTTAGGCTTACCCTTACCTTTACCATTACCCTTACCCTTACCCTTACCCTTACCCTTGCTTTTACCCTTAAGCTTACCCTTACCCTTACCCTTACCCTTACCCTTACCCTTACCCTTACCCTTGCTTTTACCCTTAAGCTTACCCTTACCCTCACCCTTACCCTTACCTTTACCCTTACCCTTACCCTTACCCTTGCTTTTACCCTTAAGCTTACCCTTACCCTTACCCTTACCCTTACCCTTACCCTTGCTTTTACCCTTAAGCTTACCCTTACCCTTACCCTTACCCTTACCCTTACCCTTGCTTTTACCCTTAGGCTCACCCTTACCCTTACCCTTACCCTTACTCTTACCCTTACCCTTACCCTTACCCTTACCCTTACCCTTACCCTTACCCTTACCCTTACCCTTACCCTTACCCTTACCCTTACCCTTACCCTTACCCTTACCCTTACCCATACCCTTACCCTTACCCTTACCCTTACCCTTACCCTTACCCTTACCCTTACCCTTACCCTGGCTTTTACCCTTAGGCTTACCCTTACCTTTACCCTTACCCTTACCCTTACCCTTACCCTTACCCTTACCGTTGCTTTTACCCTTAAGTTTACCCTTACCCTTACCCTTACCCTTACCCTTACCCTTACCCTTACCCTTACCCTTACCCTTACCCTTACCCTTACCCTTACCCTTACCCTTACCCTTGCTATTACCCTTAGGCTTACCCTTACCTTTACCCTTACCCTTACCCTTACCCTTACCCTTACCCTTACCCTTACCCTTGCTTTTACCCTCAAGCTTACCCTTACCCTCACCCTTACCCTTACCCTTACCCTTACCCTCACAATTACCCTTACCCTTACCCTTACCCTTACCCTTACCCTTAACCTTACCCTTACCCTTACCCTTACCCTTACCCTTACCCTTACCCTTACCCTTACACTTGCTTTTACCCTTAAGCTTACCCTCACCCTCACCCTTACCCTTACCCTTACCCTTACCCTTACAATTACCCTTACCCTTACCCTTACCCTTACCCTTACCCTTAACCTTACCCTTACCCTTACCCTTACCCTTACCCTTACCCTTACCCTTACCCTTACCCTTACTCTTACCCTTACCCTTACACTTAACCTTACCCTTACCCTTACCCTTACCCTTACCCTTACCCTTACCATTACCCTTACCCTTACCCTTACCCTTACCCTTACCCTTACCCTTACCCTTACCCTTACCCTTACCCTTATTCTTACCGTTACCCTGACCCTTACCCTTGCTTTTACCCTTAAGCTTACATTTACACTTACCCTTACACTTAACCTTACCCTTACCCTTACCCTTACCCTTACCCTTACCCTTACCCTTACCCTTACCATTACTCTTACCCTTACCCTTACCATTACCCTTACACTTACCCTTACCCTTACCCTTACCCTTACTCTTACCCTTACCCACACCCTTACCCTCACCCTTAGGCTTTCCCTCACCCTTACACTTACCCTTACCTTTACCCTTACCCTTACCCTCACCCTTACCCTCACCCTTATTCTCAAACTTACCCTTACCCTCACCCTTACACTTGCTTTTACCCTTAAGCTTACCCTCACCCTCACCCTTACCCTTACCCTTACCCTTACCCTTACCCTTACCCTTACCCTTACCCTTACCCTTACCCTTAACCTTACCCTTACCCTTACCCTTACCCTTACCCTTACCCTTACCCTCACCCTTACCCTTACCCTTACCTTTACTCTTACCCTTACCCTTACACTTAACCTTACCCTTACCCTTACCCTTACCCTTACCCTTACCCTTACCCTTACCATTACCCTTACCCTTACCCTTACCCTTACCCTTACCCTTACCCTTACCCTTACCCTTACCCTTACCTTTACCCTTACCCTTATTCTTACCGTTACCCTGACCCTTACCCTTGCTTTTACCCTTAAGCTTACATTTACCCTTACCCTTACACTTAACCTTACCCTTACCCTTACCCTTATCCTTACCCTTACCCTTACCATTACCATTACCCTTACCCTTACCCTTACCCTTACCCTTACCCTTACCCTTACCCTCACCCTTACCGTTACCCTCACCCTTACCTTTAAACTTACTCTTACCCTTACCCACACCCTTACCCTCACCCTTAGGCTTTCCCTTACCCTTACACTTACCCTTACCCTTACCCTTACCCTTACCCTTACCCTTACCCTTACCCTTACCCTCACCCTTACCCTTACCCTTACCCTTACCCTTACCCTTACCCTTACCCTTACCCTTACCCTTACCCTTACCCTTAACCTTACCCTTACCCTTACCCATACCCTTACCCTTACCCTCACCCTTACCCTTACCCTTACCCTTACCCTTACCCTTACCCTTACCCTTACCCTAACCCTTATTCTATCCATTACCTTACCCTTACCCTTGCCCTTACCCTTAAGCTTACCCTTACCCTTGCCCTTACCCTTACCCTTACCCTTACCCTTAGCCTTACCCTTACCCTCACCCTTACCCTTACCCTTACCCTTACCCTTACCCTTACCCTTACCCTCACCCTAACCCTTAACCTTAACCTTACCCTTACCCTTTCCCTTACCATTACCCTTACACTTACCCTTACCCTTACCCTTACTCTTACCCTTACCCACACCCTTACCCTCACCCTTAGACTTTCCCTCACCCTTACACTTACCCTTACCTTTACCCTTACCCTTACCCTCACCCTTACCCTCACCCTTAGACTTTCCCTCACCCTTACACTTACCCTTACCCTTACCCTTACCCTTACCCTTACCCTCACCCTAACCCTTACCCTTAACCTTACCCTTACCCTTTCCCTTACCATTACCCTTACACTTACCCTTACCCTTACCCTTACTCTTACCCTTACCCACACCCTTACCCTCACCCTTAGACTTTCCCTCACCCTTACACTTACCCTTACCTTTACCCTTACCCTTACCCTCACCCTTAACCTTACCCTTATTCTCACCCTTACACTTACTCTTACCCTGACACTTGCTTTTACCCTTAAGCTTACCCTCACCCTCACCCTTACCTTTACCCTTACCCTTACCCTTACCCTTACCCTTACCCTTACCCTTACCCTTACCCTTACCCTTACCCTTAACATTACCCTTACCCTTACCCTTACCCTTACCCTTACCCTTACCCTTACCCTTACCCTTACCCTTACCCTTACCCTTACCCTTACCCTTACCCTTACTCTTACCCTTACCCTTACACTTAACCTTACCCTTACCCTTACCCTTACCCTTACCCTTAAACTTACCATAACCCTTACCCTTACCCTTACCCTTACTCTTACCCTTACCCTTACCCTTACCCTTACCCTTACCCTTACCCTTACCCTTACCCTTACCCTTATTCTTAGCGTTACCCTGACCCTTACCCTTTCTTTTACCCTTAAGCTTACATTTACCCTTACCCTCTCACTTAACCTTACCCTTACCCTTACCCTTACCCTTACCCTTACCCTTACCCTTACCATTACCCTTACCCTTACCCTTACCCTTACCCTCACCCTTACTCTTACCCTTACCCTTACCCTTACCCTTACCCTCACCCTCACCCTCACCCATACCCTCACCCTTACCCTTACCTTTAAACTTACTCTTACCCTTACCCACACCCTTACCCTCACCCTTAGGCTTTCCCTTACCCTTACACTTACCCTTACCCTTACCCTTACCCTTACTCTTACCCTTACCCTTACCTTTACCCTTACCCTTACCCTTACCCTTATTCTTACCCTTACCCTTACCCTTACCCTTACACTTGCTTTTATCCTTGAGCTTACCCTTACCCTTACCCTCACCCTAACCCTTACCCTTACCCTTTACCTTACCCTTACCCTTACCCTTACCCTTTTCCTTACCCTCACCCTTACCCTTACCCTTCTCCTTACCCTTTCTCTTACCCTTCTCCTTACCCTTTCTCTTACCCTTCTCCTCACCCTTACCCACACCCTTATCCCCAACCTTTAGGCTTTTCCTTACCCTTACCCTTACCCTTACCCTTACCCTTACCCTTACCCTTACCCTAACCCTTATTCTATCCCTTACCCTTACCCTTACCCTTGCCCTTACCCTTAAGCTTACCCTTACCCTTGCCCTTACCCTTACCCTTACCCTTACCCTTACCCTTACCCTTACCCTTACCCTTACCCTTAACCTTACCCTTACCCTTACCCTTACCATTACCCTTACACTTACCCTTACCCTTACCCTTACTCTTACCCTTACCCACACCCTTACCCTCACCCTTAGGCTTTCCCTCACCCTTACACTTACCCTTACCTTTACCCTTACCCTTACCCTCACCCTTACCCTTACCCTTACCCTTATTCTCACCCTTACCCTTACCCTTACCCTTACACTTGCTTTTACCCTTAAGCTTACCCTCACCC
>CAUEHS010000034.1:0-86000 GCA_958510865.1 Myrrha octodecimguttata | reverse complement strand
CTTACCCTTACCCTTACCCTTACCCTTGCTTTTACCCTTAAGCTTACCCTTACCCTTACCCTTACCCTTAAGCTTACCCTTACCCTTACCCTTACCCTTACCCTTACCCTTACCCTTACCCTTATCCTTACCCTTACCCTTACCCTTACCCTTGCTTTTACCCTTAAGCTTACCCTTACCCTTACCCTTACCCTTACCCTTACCCTTGCTTTTACCCTTAAGCTTACCCTTACCCTTACCCTTACCCTTAAGCTTACCCTTACCCTTACCCTTACCCTTACCCTTACCCTTACCCTTACCCTTACCCTTACTCTTACCCTTACCCTTACCCTTGCTTTTACCCTTAAGCTTACCCTTACCCTTACCCTTACCCTTACCCTTAAGCTTACCCTTACCCTTACCCTTACCCTTACCCTTACCCTTACCCTTAACCTTACCCTTGCTTTTACCCTTAAGCTTACCCTTACCCTTACCCTTACCCTTACCCTTAAGCTTACCCTTACCCTTACCCTTACCCTTACCCTTACCCTTGCTTTTACCCTTAAGCTTACCCTTACCCTTACCCTTACCCTTACCCTTAAGCTTACCCTTACCCTTACCCTTACCCTTACCCTTACCCTTACCCTTACCCTTGCTTTTACCCTTAAGCTTACCCTTACCCTTACCCTTACCCTTACCCTTGCTTTTACCCTTAAGCTTACCCTTACCCTTACCCTTACCCTTACCCTTAAGCTTACCCTTACCCTTACCCTTACCCTTACCCTTACCCTTACCCTTACCCTTACCCTTACCCTTACCCTTACCCTTGCTTTTACCCTTAAGCTTACCCTTACCCTTACCCTTACTCTTACCCTTACCCTTACCCTTACCCTTACCCTTACCCTTACCCTTGCTTTTACCCTTAGGCTTACCCTTACCTTTACTCTTACCCTTACCCTTACCCTTACCCTTACCCTTACCCTTACCCTTACCCTTGCTTTTACCCTTAAGCTTACCCTTACCCTTACCCTTACCCTTACCCTTACCCTTACCCTTGCTTTTACCCTTAAGCTTACCCTTACCCTTACCCTTACCCTTACCCTTACCCTTGCTTTTACCCTTAGGCTTACCCTTACCCTTACCCTTACCCTTACCCTTGCTTTTACCCTTAAGCTTACCCTTACCCTTACCCTTACCCTTACCCTTACCCTTACCCTTACCCTTACCCTTACCCTTACCCTTACCCTTACCCTTACCCTTACCCTTACCCTTACCCTTACCCTTACCCTTACCCTTACCCTTACCCTTACCCTTACCCTTGCTTTTACTCTTAGGCTTACCCTTACCTTTACCCTTACCCTTACCCTTACCCTTACCCTTGCTTTTACCCTTAAGCTTACCCTTACCCTTACCCTTACCCTTAACCTTACCCTCACCCTTACCCTTACCCTTACCCTTACCCTTGCATTTACCCTTAAGCTTACCCTTACCCTTACCCTTACCCTTACCCTTACCCTTACCCTTACCCTTACCCTTACCCTTACCCTTACCCTTACCCTTACCCTTACCCTTACCCTCACCCTTGCTTTTACCCTTAAGCTTACCCTTACCCTTACCCTTACCCTTACCCTTACCCTTACCCTTGCTTTTACCCTTAAGCTTACCCTTACCCTTACCCTTACCCTTACCCTTACCCTTACCCTTACCCTTGCTTTTACCCTTAGGCTTACCCTTACCCTTACCCTTACCCTTACCCTTGCTTTTACCCTTAAGCTTACCCTTACCCTTACCCTTACCCTTACTCTTACCCTTACCCTTACCCTTACCCTTACCCTTGCTTTTACCCTTAGGCTTACCCTTACCTTTACCCTTACCCTTACCCTTACCCTTACCCTTACCCTTACCCTTACCCTTACCCTTACCCTTGCTTTTACCCTTAAGCTTACCCTTACCCTTACCCTTACCCTTACCCTTACCCTTACCCTTACCCTTACCCTTACCCTTACCCTTGCTTTTACCCTTAAGCTCACCCTTACCCTTACCCTTACCCTTACCCTTACCCTTACCCTTACTCTTACCCTTACCCTTGCTTTTACCCTTAAGCTTACCCTTACCCTTACCCTTACCCTTACCCTTAAGCTTACCCTTACCCTTACCCTTACCCTTACCCTTACCCTTACCCTTACCCTTGCTTTTACCCTTAAGCTTACCCTTACCCTTACCCTTACCCTTACCCTTACCCTTGCTTTTACCCTTACGCTTACCCTTACCCTTACCCTTACCCTTACCCTTAAGCTTACCCTTACCCTTACTCTTACCCTTACCCTTACCCTTACCCTTACCCTTACCCTTACCCTTACCCTTACCCTTACCCTTACCCTTACCCTTACCCTTGCTTTTACCCTTAAGCTTACCCTCACCCTTACCCTTACCCTTACCCTTACCCTTACCCTTACCCTTACCCTTGCTTTTACCCTTAAGCTTACCCTTACCCTTACCCTTACCCTTACCCTAACCCTTACCCTTGCTTTTACCCTTAAGCTTACCCTTACCCTTACCCTTACCCTTACCCTTACCCTTACCCTTACCCTTACCCTTACCCTTACCCTTACCCTTACCCTTGCTTTTACCCTTAAGCTTACCCTTACCCTTACCCTTACCCTTACCCTTACCCTTACCCTTACCCTTACCCTTACCCTTACCCTTATCCTTACCCTTGCTTTTACCCTTAAGCTTACCCTTACCCTTACCCTTACCCTTACCCTTACCCTTACCCTTACCCTTACCCTTACCCTTACCCTTACCCTTACCCTTACCCTTGCTTTTACTCTTAGGCTTACCCTTACCTTTACCCTTACCCTTACCCTTACCCTCACCCTCACCCTTACCCTTACCCTTGCTTTTACCCTTAAGCTTACCCTTACCCTTACCCTTACCCTTACCCTTACCCTTGCTTTTACCCTTAAGCTTACCCTTACCCTTACCCTTAACCTTACCCTTACCCTTGCTTTTACCCTTAGGCTTACCCTTACCCTTACCCTTACCCTTACCCTTGCTTTTACCCTTAAGCTTACCCTTACCCTTACCCTTACTCTTACCCTTACCCTTACCCTTACCCTTACCCTTACCCTTACCCTTACCCTTACCCTTACCCTTACCCTTACCCTTGCTTTTACCCTTAGGCTTACCCTTACCTTTACCCTTACCCTAACCCTTACCCTTACCCTTACCCTTACCCTTACCCTTGCTTTTACCCTTAAGCTTACCCTTACCCTTACCCTTACCCTTACCCTTACCCTTACCCTTACCCTTACCCTTACCCTTACCCTTACCCTTGCTTTTACCCTTAAGCTTACCCTTACCCTTACCCTTACCCTTACCCTTACCCTCACCCTTACCCTTACCCTTGCTTTTACCCTTAAGCTTACCCTTACCCTTACCCTTACCCTTACCCTTACCCTTACCCTTACCCTTACCCTTACCCTTACCCTTACCCTTACCCTTACCCTTACCCTTGCTTTTACCCTTAGGCTTACCCTTACCTTTACCCTTACCCTTACCCTTACCCTTACCCTTGCTTTTACCCTTAAGCTTACCCTTACCCTTACCCTTACCCTTAAGCTTACCCTTACCCTTACCCTTACCCTTACCCTTACCCTTACCCTTACCCTTACCCTTACCCTTACCCTTACCCTCACCCTTACCCTTACCCTTACCCTTACCCTTACCCTTGCTTTTACCCTTAAGCTTACCCTTACCCTTACCCTTACCCTTACCCTTACCCTTGCTTTTACCCTTAAGCTTACCCTTACCCTTACCCTTACCCTTAAGCTTACCCTTACCCTTACCCTTACCCTTACCCTTACCCTTACCCTTACCCTTACCCTTACCCTTACCCTTACCCTTACCCTTACCCTTACCCTTGCTTTTACCCTTAAGCTTACCCTTTCCCTTACCCTTACCCTTACCCTTAAGCTTACCCTTACCCTTACCCTTACCCTTACCCTTACCCTTACCCTTACCCTTAACCTTACCCTTGCTTTTACCCTTAAGCTTACCCTTACCCTTACCCTTACCCTTACCCTTAAGCTTACCCTTACCCTTACCCTTACCCTTACCCTTGCTTTTACCCTTAAGCTTACCCTTACCCTTACCCTTACCCTTACCCTTAAGCTTACCCTTACCCTTACCCTTACCCTTACCCTTACCCTTACCCTTACCCTTGCTTTTACCCTTAAGCTTACCCTTACCCTTACCCTTACCCTTACCCTTGCTTTTACCCTTAAGCTTACCCTTACCCTTACCCTTACCCTTACCCTTAAGCTTACCCTTACCCTTACCCTTACCCTTACCCTTACCCTTACCCTTACCCTTACCCTTACCCTTACCCTTACCCTTGCTTTTACCCTTAAGCTTACCCTTACCCTTACCCTTACCCTTACCCTTACCCTTACCCTTACCCTTACCCTTACCCTTACCCTTGCTTTTACCCTTAGGCTTACCCTTACCTTTACCCTTACCCTTACCCTTACCCTTACCCTTACCCTTACCCTTACCCTTGCTTTTACCCTTAAGCTTACCCTTACCCTTACCCTTACCCTTACCCTTACCCTTACCCTTACCCTTGCTTTTACCCTTAAGCTTACCCTTACCCTTACCCTTACCCTTACCCTTACCCTTACCCTTGCTTTTACCCTTAGGCTTACCCTTACCCTTACCCTTACCCTTACCCTTGCTTTTACTCTTAAGCTTACCCTTACCCTTACCCTTACCCTTACCCTTACCCTTACCCTTACCCTTACCCTTACCCTTACCCTTACCCTTACCCTTACCCTTACCCTTACCCTTACCCTTACCCTTGCTTTTACCCTTAGGCTTACCCTTACCTTTACCCTTACCCTTACCCTTACCCTTACCCTTACCCTTGCTTTTACCCTTAAGCTTACCCTTACCCTTACCCTTACCCTTACCCTTACCCTCACCCTTACCCTTACCCTTACCCTTACCCTTGCTTTTACCCTTAAGCTTACCCTTACCCTTACCCTTACCCTTACCCTTACCCTTACCCTTACCCTTACCCTTACCCTTACCCTTACCCTTACCCTTACCCTTACCCTTACCCTTACCCTTACCCTCACCCTTGCTTTTACCCTTAAGCTTACCCTTACCCTTACCCTTACCCTTACCCTTACCCTTACCCTTGCTTTTACCCTTAAGCTTACCCTTACCCTTACCCTTACCCTTACCCTTACCCTTGCTTTTACCCTTAGGCTTACCCTTACCCTTACCCTTACCCTTACCCTTGCTTTTACCCTTAAGCTTACCCTTACCCTTACCCTTACCCTTACCCTTACTCTTACCCTTACCCTTACCCTTACCCTTACCCTTGCTTTTACCCTTAGGCTTACCCTTACCTTTACCCTTACCCTTACCCTTACCCTTACCCTTACCCTTACCCTTACCCTTACCCTTACCCTTGCTTTTACCCTTAAGCTTACCCTTACCCTTACCCTTACCCTTACCCTTACCCTTACCCTTACCCTTACCCTTACCCTTACCCTTGCTTTTACCCTTAAGCTCACCCTTACCCTTACCCTTACCCTTACCCTTACCCTTACCCTTACTCTTACCCTTTCCCTTGCTTTTACCCTTAAGCTTACCCTTACCCTTACCCTTACCCTTACCCTTAAGCTTACCCTTACCCTTACCCTTACCCTTACCCTTACCTTACCCTTACCCTTACCCTTACCCTTGCTTTTACCCTTAAGCTTACCCTTACCCATACCCTTACCCTTACCCTTACCCTTGCTTTTACCCTTACGCTTACCCTTACCCTTACCCTTACCCTTACCCTTAAGCTTACCCTTACCCTTACCCTTACCCTTACCCTTACCCTTACCCTTACCCTTACCCTTACCCTTACCCTTACCCTTACCCTTACCCTTACCCTTGCTTTTACCCTTAAGCTTACCCTTACCCTTACCCTTACCCTTACCCTTACCCTTACCCTTACCCTTACCCTTACCCTTACCCTTACCCTTACCCTTACCCTTGCTTTTACCCTTAGGCTTACCCTTACCTTTACCCTTACCATTACCCTTACCCTTACCCTTACCCTTACCCTTACCCTTACCCTTACCCTTACCCTTACCCTTACCCTTACCTTACCCTTACCCTTACCCTTACCCTTACCCTTACCCTTACCCTTACCCTTACCCTTACCCTTACCCTTACCCTTACCCTTACCCTTGCTTTTACCCTTAAGCTTACCCTAACCCTTACCCTTACCCTTACCCTTACCCTTGCTTTTACCCTTAAGCTTACCCTTACCCTTACCCTTACCCTTAAGCTTACCCTTACCCTTACCCTTACCCTTACCCTTACCCTTACCCTTACCCTTACCCTTACCCTTACCCTTACCCTTACCCTTACCCTTGCTTTTACCCTTAAGCTTACCCTTACCCTTACCCTTACCCTTACCCTTAAGCTTACCCTTACCCTTACCCTTACCCTTACCCTTACCCTTACCCTTAACCTTACCTTTTACCCTTAAGCTTACCCTTACCCTTACCCTTACCCTTACCCTTAAGCTTACCCTTACCCTTACCCTTACCCTTACCCTTACCCTTACCCTTGCTTTTACCCTTAAGCTTACCCTTACCCTTACCCTTACCCTTACCCTTACCCTTAAGCTTACCCTTACCCTTACCCTTACCCTTACCCTTACCCTTGCTTTAACCCTTAAGCTTACCCTTACCCTTACCCTTACCCTTACCCTTGCTTTTACCCTTAAGCTTACCCTTACCCTTACCCTTACCCTTACCCTTAAGCTTACCCTTACCCATACCCTTACCCTTACCCTTACCCTTACACTTACCCTTACCCTTGCTTTTACCCTTAAGCTTACCCTTACCCTTACCCTTACCCTTACCCTTACCCTTACCCTTACCCTTACCCTTGCTTTTACCCTTAGGCTTACCCTTACCTTTACCCTTACCCTTACCCTTACCCTTACCCTTACCCTTACCCTTGCTTTTACCCTTAAGCTTACCCTTACCCTTACCCTTACCCTTACCCTTACCCTTACACTTACCCTTGCTTTTACCCTTAAGCTTACCCTTACCCTTACCCTTAGCCTTACCCTTACCCTTGCTTTTACCCTTAGGCTTACCCTTACCCTTACCCTTACCCTTACCCTTGCTTTTACCCTTAAGCTTACCCTTACCCTTACCCTTACCCTTACCCTTACCCTTACCCTTACCCTTACCCTTACCCTTACCCTTACCCTTACCCTTACCCTTACCCTTACCCTTACCCTTACCCTTACCCTTACCCTTACCCTTACCCTTACCCTTACCCTTACCCTTACCCTTACCCTTGCTTTTACCCTTAGGCTTACCCTTACCTTTACCCTTACCCTTACCCTTACCCTTACCCTTACCCTTACCCTTGCTTTTACCCTTAAGCTTACCCTTACCCTTACCCTTACCCTTACCCTTACCCTTACCCTTACCCTTACCCTTACCCTTACCCTTGCTTTTACCCTTAAGCTTACCCTTACCCTTACCCTTACCCTTACCCTTACCCTTACCCTTACCCTTACCCTTACCCTTACCCTTACCCTTACCCTTACCCTTACCCTTACCCTCACCCTTGCTTTTACCCTTAAGCTTACCCTTACCCTTACCCTTACCCTTACCCTTACCCTTGCTTTTACCCTTAAGCTTACCCTTACCCTTACCCTTACCCTTACCCTTACCCTTGCTTTTACCCTTAGGCTTACCCTTACCCTTACCCTTACCCTTACCCTTGCTTTTACCCTTAAGCTTACCCTTACCCTTACCCTTACCCTTACTCTTACCCTTACCCTTACCCTTACCCTTACCCTTGCTTTTACCCTTAGGCTTACCCTTACCTTTACCCTTACCCTTACCCTTACCCTTACCCTTACCCTTACCCTTACCCTTACCCTTACCCTTGCTTTTACCCTTAAGCTTACCCTTACCCTTACCCTTACCCTTACCCTTACCCTTACCCTTACCCTTGCTTTTACCCTTAAGCTCACCCTTACCCTTACCCTTACCCTTACCCTTACCCTTACCCTTACTCTTACCTTTACCCTTGCTTTTACCCTTAAGCTTACCCTTACCCTTACCCTTACCCTTACCCTTAAGCTTACCCTTACCCTTACCCTTACCCTTATCCTTACCCTTACCCTTGCTTTTACCCTTAAGCTTACCCTTACCCTTACCCTTACCCTTACCCTTACCCTTGCTTTTACCCTTACGCTTACCCTTACCCTTACCCTTACCCTTACCCTTGAGCTTACCCTTACCCTTACCCTTACCCTTACCCTTACCCTTACCCTTACCCTTGCTTTTACCCTTAAGCTTACCCTTACCCTTACCCTTACCCTTACCCTTACCCTTACCCTTACCCTTACCCTTACCCTTACCCTTACCCTTGCTTTTACCCTTAGGCTTACCCTTACCTTTAACCTTACCATTACCCTTACCCTTACCCTTACCCTTACCCTTACCCTTACCCTTGCTTTTACCCTTAAGCTTACCCTTACCCTTACCCTTACCCTTACCTTTACCCTTACCCTTACCCTTACCCTTACCCTTACCCTTACCCTTACCGTTACCCTTACCCTTACCCTTACCCTTACCCTTACCCTTACCCTTACCCTTACCCTTACCCTTGCTTTTACCCTTAAGCTTACCCTTACCCTTACCCTTACCCTTACCCTTACCCTTACCCTTACCCTTGCTTTTACCCTTAAGCTTACCCTTACCCTTACTCTTACCCCTACCCTTACCCTTACCCTTACCCTTACCCTTACCCTTACCCTTACCCTTACCCTTACCCTTACCCTTACCCTTACCCTTACCCTTACCCTTACCCTTACCCTTGCTTTTACCCTTAGGCTTACCCTCACCTTTACCCTTACCCTTACCCTTACCCTTACCCTTACCCTTACCCTTACCCTTGCTTTTACCCTTAAGCTTACCCTTACCCTTACCCTTACCCTTACCCTTAGCCTTACCCTTACCCTTGCTTTTACCCTTAAGCTTACCCCTACCCTTACCCTTACCCTTACCCTTGCTTTTACCCTTAGGCTTACCCTTACCCTTACCCTTACCCTTACCCTTAAGCTTACCCTTACCCTTACCCTTACCCTTACCCTTACCCTTACCCTTACCCTTACCCTTACCCTTACCCTTACCCTTACCCTTACCCTTACCCTTACCCTTACCCTTACCCTTACCCTTGCTTTTACCCTTAAGCTTACCCTTACCCTTACCCTTACCCTTACCCTTACCCTTACCCTTACCCTTACCCTTACCCTTACCCTTACCCTTACCCTTACCCTTACCCTTACCCTTACCCTTACTTAGGGTAAGGGTAAGGGTAAGCTTAAGGGTAAAAGCAAGGTAAGGGTAAGGGTAAGGGTAAGAGTACGGGTAAGGGTAAGGGTAAGGGTAAGCTTAAGGGTAAGGGTAAGGGTAAGGGTAAGGGTAAGCTTAAGGGTAAAAGCAAGGGTAAGGGTAAGGGTAAGGGTAAGGGTAAGGGTAAGCTTAAGGGTAAGGGTAAGGGTAAGGGTAAGGGTAAGCTTAAGGGTAAAAGCAAGGGTAAGGTTAAGGGTAAGGGTAAGGGTAAGGGTAAGGGTAAGCTTAAGGGTAAGGGTAAGGGTAAGGGTAAGGGTAAGCTTAAGGGTAAAAGCAAGGGTAAGGGTAAGGGTAAGGGTAAGGGTAAGGGTAAGGGTAAGGGTTAGGGTAAGGGTAAGGGTAAGGGTAAGGGTAAGGGTAAGGGTAAGCTTAAGGGTAAGGGTAAGGGTAAGGGTAAGCTTAAGGGTAAAAGCAAGGGTAAGGGTAAGGGTAAGGGTAAGGGTAAGCTTAAGGGTAAAAGCAAGGGTAAGGGTAAGGGTAAGGGTAAGGGTAAGGGTAAGGGTAAGGGTAAGGGTAAGGGTAAGGGTAAGGGTAAGCTTAAGGGTAAGGGTAAGGGTAAGGGTAAGCTTAGGGGTAAAAGCAAGGGTAAGGGTAAGGGTAAGGGTAAGGGTAAGGGTAAAGGTAAGGGTAAGCCTAAGGGTAAAAGCAAGGGTAAGGGTAAGGGTAAGGGTAAGGGTAAGGGTAAGGGTAAGTGTAAGGGTAAGCTTAAGGGTAAAAGCAAGGGTAAGGGTAAGGGTAAGGGTAAGGGTAAGGGTAAGGGTAAGGGTAAGGGTAAGGGTAAGGGTAAGCTTAAGGGTAAAAGCAAGGGTAAGGGTAAGGGTAAGGGTAAGGGTAAGGGTAAGGGTAAGGGTTAGGGTAAGGGTAAGGGTAAGCTTAAGGGTAAAAGCAAGGGTAAGGGTAAGGGTAAGGGTAAGGGTAAGGGTTAGGGTAAGGGTAAAGGTAAGGGTAAGCCTAAGGGTAAAAGCAAGGGTAAGGGTAAGGGTAAGGGTAAGGGTAAGGGTAAGGGTAAGGGTAAGGGTAAGGGTAAGGGTAAGGGTAAGGGTAAGGGTAAGGGTAAGGGTAAGGGTAAGGGTAAGAGTAAGGGTAAGGGTAAGGGTAAGCTTAAGGGTAAAAGCAAGGGTAAGGGTAAGGGTAAGGGTCAGGGTAAGCCTAAGGGTAAAAGCAAGGGTAAGGGTAAGGTTAAGGGTAAGGGTAAGGGTAAGCTTAAGGGTAAAAGCAAGGGTAAGGGTAAGGGTAAGGGTAAGGGTAAGGGTAAGCTTAAGGGTAAAAGCAAGGGTAAGGGTAAGGGTGAGGGTAAGGGTAAGGGTAAGGGTAAGGGTAAGGGTAAAGGTAAGGGTAAGCCAAAGAGTAAAAGCAAGGGTAAGGGTAAGGGTAAGGGTAAGGGTAAGGGTAAGGGTAAGGGTAAGGGTAAGGGTAAGGGTAAGGGTAAGGGTAAGCTTAAGGGTAAAAGCAAGGGTAAGGATAAGGGTAAGGGTAAGGGTAAGGGTAAGGGTAAGGGTAAGGGTAAGGGTAAGCTTAAGGGTAAAAGCAAGTGTAAGGGTAAGGGTAAGGGTAAGGGTAAGGGTAAGGGTAAGGGTAAGGGTAAGGGTAAGGGTAAGGGTAAGGGTAAGGGTAAGGGTAAGCTTAAGGGTAAAAGCAAGGGTAAGGGTTAGGGTAAGGGTAAGGGTAAGGGTAAGGGTAAGGGTAAGCTTAAGGGTAAAAGCAAGGGTAAGGGTAAGGGTAAGGGTAAGGGTAAGGGTAAGGGTAAGGGTAAGGGTAAGGGTAAGGGTAAGGGTAAAGGTAAGAGTAAGCCTAAGGGTAAAAGCAAGGGTAAGGGTAAGGGTAAGGGTAAGGGTAAGGGTAAGGGTAAGGGTAAGGGTAAGGGTAAGGGTAAGGGTAAGGGTAAGGGTAAGGGTAAGCTTAAGGGTATAAGCAAGGGTAAGGGTAAGGGTAAGGGTGAGGGTAAAGGTAAGGGTAAGGGTAAGGGTAAGCTTAAGGGTAAAAGCAAGGGTAAGGGTAAGGGTAAGGGTAAGGGTAAGGGTAAGGGTAAGGGTAAGGGTAAGGGTAAGGGTAAGGGTAAGGGTAAGGGTAAGGGTAAGGGTAAGGGTAAGCTTAAGGGTAAGGGTAAGGGTAAGGGTAAGGGTAAGCCTAAGGGTAAAAGCAAGGGTAAGGGTAAGGGTAAGGGTAAGGGTAAGGGTAAGCTTAAGGGTAAAAGCAAGGGTAAGGGTAAGGCTAAGGGTAAGGGTAAGGGTAAGGGTAAGGGTAAGCTTAAGGGTAAAAGCAAAGGTAAGGGTAAGGGTAAGGGTAAGGGTAAGGGTAAGGGTAAGGGTAAGGGTAAAGGTGAGGGTAAGCCTAAGGGTAAAAGCAAGGGTAAGGGTAAGGGTAAGGGTAAGGGTAAGGGTAAGGGTAAGGGTAGGGGTAAGAGTAAGGGTAAGGGTAAGCTTAAGGGTAAAAGCAAGGGTAAGGGTAAGGGTAAGGGTAAGGGTAAGCTTAAGGGTAAAAGCAAGGGTAAGGGTAAGGGTAAGGGTAAGGGTAAGGGTAAGGGTAAGGGTAAGGGTAAGGGTAAGGGTAAGGGTAAGGGTAAGGGTAAGGGTAAGGGTAAGGGTAAGGGTAAGGGTAAGGGTAAGGGTAAGGGTAAGGGTAAGGGTAAGGGTAAGGGTAAGGGTAAGGGTAAGGGTAAGCTTAAGGGTAAAAGCAAGGGTAAGGGTAAGGGTAAGGGTAAGGGTAATGGTAAGGGTAAAGGTAAGGGTAAGCCTAAGGGTAAAAGCAAGGGTAAGGGTAAGGGTAAGGGTAAGGGTAAGGGTAAGGGTAAGGGTAAGGGTAAGGGTAAGGGTAAGGGTAAGGGTAAGGGTAAGGGTAAGGGTAAGCTTAAGGGTAAAAGCAAGGGTAAGGGTAAGGGTAAGGGTAAGGGTAAGGGTAAGGGTAAGGGTAAGCTTAAGGGTAAGGGTAAGGGTAAGGGTAAGGGTAAGCTTAAGGGTAAGGGTAAGGGTAAGGGTAAGGGTAAGGGTAAGCTTAAGGGTAAAAGCAAGGGTAAGGGTAAGGGTAAGGGTAAGGGTAAGGGTAAGGGTAAGGGTAAGGGTAAGGGTAAGCTTAAGGGTAAGGGTAAGGGTAAGGGTAAGGGTAAGCTTAAGGGTAAAAGCAAGGGTAAGGGTAAGAGTAAGGGTAAGGGTAAGGGTAAGGGTAAGGGTAAGGGTAAGGGTAAGGGTGAGCTTAAGGGTAAAAGCAAGGGTAAGGGTAAGGGTAAGGGTAAGGGTAAGGGTAAGGGTAAGGGTAAGGGTAAGGGTAAGGGTAAGGGTAAGGGTAAGGGTAAGGGTAAGGGTAAGCTTAAGGGTAAAAGCAAGGGTAAGGGTAAGGGTAAGGGTAAGGGTAAGGGTAAGGGTAAGGGTAAGGGTAAGGGTAAGGGTAAAGGTAAGGGTAAGCCTAAGGGTAAAAGCAAGGGTAAGGGTAAGGGTAAGGGTAAGGGTAAGAGTAAGGGTAAGGGTAAGGGTAAGGGTAAGCTTAAGGGTAAAAGCAAGGGTAAGGGTAAGGGTAAGGGTAAGGGTAAGCCTAAGGGTAAAAGCAAGGGTAAGGGTAAGGGTAAGGGTAAGGGTAAGGGTAAGGGTAAGCTTAAGGGTAAAAGCAAGGGTGAGGGTAAGGGTAAGGGTAAGGGTAAGGGTAAGGGTAAGGGTAAGGGTAAGGGTAAGGGTAAGCTTAAGGGTAAAAGCAAGGGTAAGGGTAAGGGTAAGGGTAAGGGTAAGGGTAAGGGTAAGGGTAAGGGTAAGGGTAAGGATAAGGGTAAGGGTAAGGGTAAGCTTAAGGGTAAAAGCAAGGGTAAGGGTAAGGGTAAGGGTAAGGGTAAGGGTAAAGGTAAGGGTAAGCCTAAGGGTAAAAGCAAGGGTAAGGGTAAGCCTAAGGGTAAAAGCAAGGGTAAGGGTAAGGGTAAGGGTAAGGGTAAGGGTAAGGGTAAGGGTAAGGGTAAGGGTAAGGGTAAGGGTAAGGGTAAGGGTAAGGGTAAGGGTAAGGGTAAGGGTAAGGGTAAGAGTAAGGGTAAGGGTAAGGGTAAGGGTAAGGGTAAGGGTAAGGGTAAGGGTAAGGGTAAGGGTAAGCTTAAGGGTAAAAGCAAGGGTAAGGGTAAGGGTAAGGGTAAGGGTAAGCCTAAGGGTAAAAGCAAGGGTAAGGGTAAGGGTAAGGGTAAGGGTAAGGGTAAGCTTAAGGGTAAAAGCAAGGGTAAGGGTAAGGGTAAGGGTAAGGGTAAGGGTAAGGGTAAGGGTAAGGGTAAGGGTAAGGGTAAGCTTAAGGGTAAAAGCAAGGGTAAGGGTAAGGGTAAGGGTAAGGGTAAGGGTAAAGGTAAGGGTAAGCCTAAGGGTAAAAGCAAGGGTAAGGGTAAGGGTAAGGGTAAGGGTAAGGGTAAGCTTAAGAATAAAAGCAAGGGTAAGGGTAAGGGTAAGGGTAAGGGTAAGGGTAAGGGTAAGGGTAAGGGTAAGGGTAAGGGTAAGGGTAAAGGTAAGGGTAAGCCTAAGGGTAAAAGCAAGTGTAAGGGTAAGGGTAAGGGTAAGGGTAAGAGTAAGGGTAAGGGTAAGGGTAAGGGTAAGCTTAAGGGTAAAAGCAAGGGTAAGGGTAAGGGTAAGGGTAAGGGTAAGCCTAAGGGTAAAAGCAAGGGTAAGGGTAAGGGTAAGGGTAAGGGTAAGGGTAAGGGTAAGCTTAAGGGTAAAAGCAAGGGTGAGGGTAAGGGTAAGGGTAAGGGTAAGGGTAAGGGTAAGGGTAAGGGTAAGGGTAAGGGTAAGGGTAAGCTTAAGGGTAAAAGCAAGGGTAAGGGTAAGGGTAAGGGTAAGGGTAAGGGTAAGGGTAAGGGTAAGGGTAAGGGTAAGGGTAAGGGTAAGCTTAAGGGTAAAAGCAAGGGTAAGGGTAAGGGTAAGGGTAAGGGTAAGGGTAAAGGTAAGGGTAAGCCTAAGGGTAAAAGCAAGGGTAAGGGTAAGGGTAAGGGTAAGGGTAAGGGTAAGGGTAAGGGTAAGGGTAAGGGTAAGGGTAAGGGTAAGGGTAAGGGTAAGGGTAAGGGTAAGGGTAAGGGTAAGGGTAAGGGTAAGGGTAAGGGTAAGGGTAAGGGTAAGGGTAAGGGTAAGGGTAAGGGTAAGGGTAAGGGTAAGGGTAAGGGTAAGGGTAAGGGTAAGGGTAAGGGTAAGGGTAAGGGTAAGGGTAAGGGTAAGGGTAAGGGTAAGCTTAAGGGTAAAAGCAAGGGTAAGGGTAAGGGTAAGGGTAAGGGTAAGCCTAAGGGTAAAAGCAAGGGTAAGGGTAAGGGTAAGGGTAAGGGTAAGGGTAAGGGTAAGCTTAAGGGTAAAAGCAAGGGTAAGGGTAAGGGTAAGGGTAAGGGTAAGGGTAAGGGTAAGGGTAAGGGTAAGGGTAAGCTTAAGGGTAAAAGCAAGGGTAAGGGTAAGGGTAAGGGTAAGGGTAAGGGTAAAGGTAAGGGTAAGCCTAAGGGTAAAAGCAAGGGTAAGGGTAAGGGTAAGGGTAAGGGTAAGGGTAAGGGTAAGGGTAAGGGTAAGGGTAAGGGTAAGCTTAAGGGTAAAAGCAAGGGTAAGGGTAAGGGTAAGGGTAAGGGTAAGGGTAAGGGTAAGGGTAAGGGTAAGGGTAAGGGTAAGGGTAAGCTTAAGGGTAAGGGTAAGGGTAAGGGTAAGGGTAAGCTTAAGGGTAAAAGCAAGGTTAAGGGTAAGGGTAAGGGTAAGGGTAAGGGTAAGGGTAAGCTTAAGGGTAAGGGTAAGGGTAAGGGTAAGGGTAAGCTTAAGGGTAAAAGCAAGGGTAAGGGTAAGGGTAAGGGTAAGGGTAAGGGTAAGCTTAAGGGTAAGGGTAAGGGTAAGGGTAAGGGTAAGCTTAAGGGTAAAAGCAAGGGTAAGGTTAAGGGTAAGGGTAAGGGTAAGGTTAAGGGTAAGGGTAAGCTTAAGGGTAAGGGTAAGGGTAAGGGTAAGGGTAAGCTTAAGGGTAAAAGCAAGGGTAAGGGTAAGGTTAAGGGTAAGGGTAAGGGTAAGGGTAAGGGTAAGGGTAAGGGTAAGGGTAAGGGTAAGGGTAAGGGTAAGGGTAAGGGTAAGGGTAAGGGTAAGGGTAAGGGTAAGCTTAAGGGTAAGGGTAAGGGTAAGGGTAAGCTTAAGGGTAAAAGCAAGGGTAAGGGTAAGGGTAAGGGTAAGGGTAAGGGTAAGCTTAAGGGTGAAAGCAAGGGTAAGGGTAAGGGTAAGGGTAAGGGTAAGGGTAAGGGTAAGGTTAAGGGTAAGGGTAAGGGTAAGGGTAAGCTTAAGGGTAAAGGTAAGGGTAAGGGTAAGCTTAAGGGTAAAAGCAAGGGTAAGGGTAAGTGTAAGGGTAAGGGTGAGGGTAAAGGTAAGGGTAAGCCTAAGGGTAAAAGCAAGGGTAAGGGTAAGGGTAAGGGTAAGGGTAAGGGTAAGGGTAAGGGTAAGGGTAAGGGTAAGGGTAAGGGTAAGGGTAAGCTTAAGGGTAAAAGCAAGGGTAAGGGTAAGGGTAAGGGTAAGGGTAAGGGTAAGGGTAAGGGTAAGGGTAAGGGTAAGGGTAAGGGTAAGGGTAAGGGTAAGCTTAAGGGTAAAAGCAAGGGTAAGGGTAAGGGTAAGGGTAAGGGTAAGGGTAAGGGTAAGGGTAAGGGTAAGGGTAAGGGTAAGGGTAAGGGTAAGGGTAAGGGTAAGCTTAAGGGTAAAAGCAAGGGTAAGGGTAAAAGCAAGGGTAAGGGTAAGGGTAAGGGTAAGGGTAAGGGTTAGGGTAAGGGTAAAGGTAAGGGTAAGCCTAAGGGTAAAAGCAAGGGTAAGGGTAAGGGTAAGGGTAAGGGTAAGGGTAAGGGTAAGGGTAAGGGTAAGGGTAAGGGTAAGGGTAAGGGTAAGAGTAAGGGTAAGGGTTAGGGTAAGCTTAAGGGTAAAAGCAAGGGTAAGGGTAAGGGTAAGGGTAAGGGTAAGCCTAAGGGTAAAAGCAAGGGTAAGGGTAAGGTTAAGGGTAAGGGTAAGGGTAAGCTTAAGGGTAAAAGCAAGGGTAAGGGTAAGGGTAAGGGTAAGGGTAAGGGTAAGCTTAAGGGTAAAAGCAAGGGTAAGGGTAAGGGTGAGGGTAAGGGTAATTGTAAGGGTAAGGGTAAAGGTAAGGGTAAGCCTAAGAGTAAAAGCAAGGGTAAGGGTAAGGGTAAGGGTAAGGGTAAGGGTAAGGGTAAGGGTAAGGGTAAGGGTAAGGGTAAGGGTAAGCTTAAGGGTAAAAGCAAGGGTAAGGATAAGGGTAAGGGTAAGGGTAAGGGTAAGCTTAAGGGTAAAAGCAAGGGTAAGGGTAAGGGTAAGGGTAAGGGTAAGGGTAAGGGTAAGGGTAAGGGTAAGGGTAAGGGTAAGGGTAAGGGTAAGCTTAAGGGTAAAAGCAAGGGTAAGGGTTAGGGTAAGGGTAAGGGTAAGGGTAAGGGTAAGGGTAAGCTTAAGGGTAATAGCAAGGGTAAGGGTAAGGGTAAGGGTAAGGGTAAGGGTAAGGGTAAGGGTAAGGGTAAAGGTAAGGGTAAGCCTAAGGGTAAAAGCAAGGGTAAGGGTAAGGGTAAGGGTAAGGGTAAGGGTAAGGGTAAGGGTAAGGGTAAGGGTAAGGGTAAGGGTAAGGGTAAGGGTAAGGGTAAGGGTAAGGGTAAGGGTAAGGGTAAGGGTAAGCTTAAGGGTATATGCAAGGGTAAGGGTAAGGGTAAGGGTGAGGGTAAGGGTAAGGGTAAGGGTAAGGGTAAGCTTAAGGGTAAAAGCAAGGGTAAGGGTAAGGGTAAGGGTAAGGGTAAGGGTAAGGGTAAGGGTAAGGGTAAGCTTAAGGGTAAAAGCAAGGGTAAAGGTAAGGGTAAGGGTAAGGGTAAGGGTAAGGGTAAGGGTAAGGGTAAGGGTAAGGGTAAGGGTAAGGGTAAGGGTAAGGGTAAGGGTAAGGGTAAGCTTAAGGGTAAAAGCAAGGGTAAGGGTAAGGGTAAGGGTAAGCCTAAGGGTAAAAGCAAGGGTAAGAGTAAGGGTAAGGGTAAGGGTAAGGGTAAGCTTAAGGGTAAAAGCAAGGGTGAGGGTAAGGGTAAGGGTAAGGGTAAGGGTAAGCTTAAGGGTAAAAGCAAGGGTAAGGGTAAGGGTAAGGGTAAGGGTAAGGGTAAGGGTAAGGGTAAAGGTAAGGGTAAGCCTAAGGGTCAAAGCAAGGGTAAGGGTAAGGGTAAGGGTAAGGGTAAGGGTAAGGGTAAGGGTAAGGGTAAGGGTAAGGGTAAGCTTAAGGGTAAAAGCAAGGGTAAGGGTAAGGGTAAGGGTAAGGGTAAGGGTAAGGGTAAGGGTAAGGGTAAGGGTAAGGGTAAGGGTAAGGGTAAGCTTAAGGGTAAGGGTAAGGGTAAGGGTAAGGGTAAGCCTAAGGGTAAAAGCAAGGGTAAGTGTAAGGGTAAGGGTAAGGGTAAGGGTAAGCTTAAGGGTAAAAGCAAGGGTAAGGGTAAGGGTAAGGGTAAGGGTAAGCTTAAGGGTAAAAGCAAGGGTAAGGGTAAGGGTAAGGGTAAGGGTAAGGGTAAGGGTAAGGCTAAAGGTAAGGGTAAGCCTAAGGGTAAAAGCAAGGGTAAGGGTAAGGGTGAGAGTAAGTGTAAGGGTAAGGGTAAGGGTAAGGGTAAGGGTAAGGGTAAGGGTAAAGGTAAGGGTAAGGGTAAGCTTAAGGGTAAAAGCAAGGGTAAGGGTAAGGGTAAGGGTAAGGGTAAGAGTAAGGGTAAGGGTAAGGGTATGCTTAAGGGTAAAAGCAAGGGTAAGGGTAAGGGTAAGGGTAAGGGTAAGGGTAAGGGTAAGGGTAAGGGTAAGGGTAAGGGTAAGGGTAAGCTTAAGGGTAAAAGCAATGGTAAGGGTAAGGGTAAGGGTAAGGGTAAGGGTAAGGGTAAGGGTAAGGGTAAGGGTAAGGGTAAGGGTAAGCTTAAGGGTAAAAGCAAGGGTAAGGGTAAGGGTAAGGGTAAGGGTAAGGGTAAGGGTAATGGTAAGGGTAAAGGTAAGGGTAAGCCTAAGGGTAAAAGCAAGATTAAGGGTAAGGGTAAGGGTTAGGGTAAGGGTAAGGGTAAGGTTAAGGGTAAGGGTTAGGGTAAGGGTAAGGGTAAGGGTAAGGGTAAGCTTAAGGGTAAAAGCAAGGGTAAGGGTAAGGGTAAGGGTAAGGGTAAGGGTAAGGGTAAGGGTAAGGGTAAGGGTAAGGGTAAGGGTAAGCTTAAGGGTAAGGGTAAGGGTAAGGGTAAGGGTAAGCTTAAGGGTAAAAGCAAGGGTAAGGGTAAGGGTAAGGGAAAGGGTAAGGGTAAGCTTAAGGGTAAAAGCAAGGGTAAGGGTAAGGGTAAGGGTAAGGGTAAGGGTAAGGGTTAGGGTAAGGGTAAGCTTAAGGGTAAGGGTAAGGGTAAGGGTAAGCTTAAGGGTAAAAGCAAGGGTAAGGGTCAGGGTAAGGGTAAGTGTAAGGGTAAGGGTAAGGGTAAGGGTAAGGGTGAGCTTAAGGGTAAAAGCAAGGGTAAGGGTAAGGTTAAGGGTAAGGGTAAGGGTAAGGGTAAGGGTAAGGGTAAGGGTTAGCTTAAGGGTAAAAGCAAGGGTAAGGGTAAGGGTAAGGGTAAGGGTAAGGGTAAGGGTAAGGGTAAGGGTAAGGGTAAAGGTAAGGGTAAGCCTAAGGGTAAAAGCAAGGGTAAGGGTAAGGGTAAGGGTAAGGGTAAGAGTAAGGGTAAGGGTAAGGGTAAGGGTAAGCTTAAGGGTAAAAGCAAGGGTAAGGGTAAGGGTAAGGGTAAGGGTAAGCCTAAGGGTAAAAGCAAGGGTAAGGGTAAGGGTAAGCTTAAGGGTAAAAGCAAGGGTAAGGGTAAGGGTAAGGGTAAGGGTAAGGGTAAGGGTAAGCTTAAGGGTAAAAGCAAGGGTGGGGGTAAGGGTAAGGGTAAGGGTAAGGGTAAGGGTAAGGGTAAGGGTAAGGGTAAACTTAAGGGTAAAAGCAAGGGTAAGGGTAAGGGTAAGGGTAAGGGTAAGGGTAAGGGTAAGGGTAAGGGTAAGGGTAAGGGTAAGGGTAAGCTTAAGGGTAAAAGCAAGGGTAAGGGTAAGGGTAAGGGTAAGGGTAAGGGTAAAGGTAAGGGTAAGCCTAAGGGTAAAAGCAAGGGTAAGGGTAAGGGTAAGGGTAAGGGTAAGGGTTAGGGTAAGGGTAAGGGTAAGGGTAAGGGTAAGGGTAAGGGTAAGGGTAAGGGTAAGGGTAAGGGTAAGGGTAAGGGTAAGGGTAAGCTTAAGGGTAAAAGCAAGGTTAAGGGTAAGGGAAAGGGTAAGGGTAAGCCTAAAGGTAAAAGCAAGGGTAAGGGTAAGGGTAAGGGTAAGGGTAAGGGTAAGCTTAAGGGTAAAAGCAAGAGTAAGGGTAAGGGTAAGGGTAAGGGTAAGGGTAAGGGTAAGCTTCAGGGTAAAAGCAAGGGTAAGGGTAAAGGTAAGGGTAAGGGTAAGGGTAAGGGTAAGGGTAAGGGTAAGGGTAAGGGTAAGGGTAAAGGTAAGGGTAAGCCTAAGGGTAAAAGCAAGGGTAAGGGTAAGGGTAAGGGTAAGGGTAAGGGTAAGGGTAAGGTTAAGGGTAAGGGTGAGGGTAAGCTTAAGGGTAAAAGCAAGGGTAAGGGTAAGGGTAAGGGTAAGGGTAAGGGTAAGGGTAAGGGTAAGGGTAAGGGTAAGGGTAAGGGTAAGGGTAAGGGTAAGGGTAAGGGTAAGCTTAAGGGTAAGGGTAAGGGTAAGGGTAAGCTTAAGGGTAAAAGCAAGGGTAAGGGTAAGGGTAAGGGTAAGGGTAAGCTTAAGGGTAAAAGCAAGGGTAAGGGTAAGGGTAAGGGTAAGGGTAAGGGTAAGGGTAAGGGTAAGGGTAAGGGTAAGGGTAAGGGTAAGCTTAAGGGTAAGGGTAAGGGTAAGGGTAAGGGTTAGCTTAAGGGTAAAAGCATGGGTAAGGGTAAGGGTAAGGGTAAGGGTAAGGGTAAGGGTAAGCTTAAGGGTAAGGGTAAGGGTAAGGGTAAGGGTAAGGGTAAGCTTAAGGGTTAAAGCAAGGGTAAGGGTGAGGGTGAGGGTAAGGGTAAGGGTAAGGGTAAGGGTAAGGGTAAGCTTAAGGGTAAGGGTAAGGGTAAGGGTAAGGGTAAGCTTAAGGGTAAAAGCAAGGGTAAGGGTAAGGGTAAGGGTAAGGGTAAGGGTAAGGGTAAGGGTAAGGGTAAGGGTAAGGGTAAGGGTAAGGGTAAGGGTAAGGGTGAGGGTAAGGGTAAGGGTAAGGGAAAGCTTAAGGGTAAGGGTAAGTGTAAGGGTAAGGGTAAGCTTAAGGGTAAAAGCAAGGGTAAGGTTAAGGGTAAGGTTAAGGGTAAGGGTAAGGGTAAGGGTAAGCTTAAGGGTAAAAGCAAGGGTAAGGGTAAGGGTGAGGGTAAGGGTAAGGGTAAGGGTAAGGGTAAGGGTAAGGGTAAGCTTAAGGGTAAGGGTAAGGGTAAGGGTAAGGGTAAGCTTTAGGGTAAAAGCAAGGGTAAGGGTAAGGGTAAGGGTAAAGGTAAGGGTAAGCCTAAGGGTAAAAGCAAGGATAAGGGTAAGGGTAAGGGTAAGGGTAAGGGTAAGGGTAAGGGTAAGGGTAAGGGTAAGGGTAAGCTTAAGGGTAAAAGCAAGGGTAAGGGTAAGGGTAAGGGTAAGGGTAAGGGTAAGGGTAAGGGTAAGGGTAAGGGTAAGGGTAAGCTTAAGGGTAAAAGCAAGGGTAAGGGTAAGGGTAAGGGTAAGGGTAAGGGTAATGGTAAGCTTAAGGGTAAAAGCAAGGGTAAGGGTAAGGGTAAGGGTAAGGGTAAGGGTTAGGGTAAGGGTAAAGGTAAGGGTAAGCCTAAGGGTAAAAGCAAGGGTAAGGGTAAGGGTAAGGGTAAGGGTAAGGGTAAGGGTAAGGGTAAGGGTAAGGGTAAGGGTAAGGGTAAGGGTAAGAGTAAGGGTAAGGGTAAGGGTAAGCTTAAGGGTAAAAGCAAGGGTAAGGGTAAGGGTAAGGGTAAGGGTAAGCCTAAGGGTAAAAGCAAGGGTAAGGGTTAGGGTAAGGGTAAGGGTAAGGGTAAGCTTAAGGGTAAAAGCAAGGGTAAGGGTAAGGGTAAGGGTAAGGGTAAGGGTAAGGGTAAGGGTAAGGGTAAGCTTAAGGGTAAAAGCAAGGGTAAGGGTAAGGGTAAGGGTAAGGGTAAGGGTAAGGGTAAGGGTAAGGGTAAGGGTAAGCTTAAGGGTAAAAGCAAGGGTAAGGGTAAGGGTAAGGGTAAGGGTAATGGTAAGGGTAAAGGTAAGGGTAAGCCTAAGGGTAAAAGCAAGGGTAAGGGTAAGGGTAAGGGTTAGGGTAAGGGTAAGGGTAAGGTTAAGGGTAAGGGTTAGGGTAAGTGTAAGGGTAAGGGTAAGGGTAAGCTTAAGGGTAAAAGCAAGGGTAAGGGTAAGGGTAAGGGTAAGGGTAAGGGTAAGGGTAAGGGTAAGGGTAAGCTTAAGGGTAAGGGTAAGGGTAAGGGTAAGGGTAAGCTTAAGGGTAAAAGCAAGGGTAAGGGTAAGGGTAAGGGAAAGGGTAAGGGTAAGCTTAAGGGTAAAAGCAAGGGTAAGGGTAAGGGTAAGGGTAAGGGTAAGGGTTAGGGTAAGGGTAAGCTTAAGGGTAAGGGTAAGGGTAAGGGTAAGGGTAAGCTTAAGGGTAAAAGCAAGGGTAAGGGTCAGGGTAAGGGTAAGTGTAAGGGTAAGGGTAAGGGTAAGGGTAAGGGTGAGCTTAAGGGTAAAAGCAAGGGTAAGGGTAAGGTTAAGGGTAAGGGTAAGGGTAAGGGTAAGGGTAAGGGTTAGCTTAAGGGTAAAAGCAAGGGTAAGGGTAAGGGTAAGGGTAAGGGTAAGGGTAAGGGTAAGGGTAAAGGTAAGGGTAAGCCTAAGGGTAAAAGCAAGGGTAAGGGTAAGGGTAAGGGTAAGGGTAAGAGTAAGGGTAAGGGTAAGGGTAAGGGTAAGCCAAAGGGTAAAAGCAAGGGTAAGGGTAAGGGTAAGGGTAAGGGTAAGCCTAAGGGTAAAAGCAAGGGTAAGGGTAAGGGTAAGCTTAAGGGTAAAAGCAAGGGTAAGGGTAAGGGTAAGCCTAAGGGTAAAAGCAAGGGTAAGGGTAAGGGTAAGCTTAAGGGTAAAAGCAAGGGTGGGGGTAAGGGTAAGGGTAAGGGTAAGGGTAAGGGTAAGGGTAAGGGTAAGGGTAAGGGTAAGCTTAAGGGTAAAAGCAAGGGTAAGGGTAAGGGTAAGGGTAAGGGTAAGGGTAAGGGTAAGGGTAAGGGTAAGGGTAAGGGTAAGGGTAAGCTTAAGGGTAAAAGCAAGGGTAAGGGTAAGGGTAAGGGTAAGGGTAAGGGTAAAGGTAAGGGTAAGCCTAAGGGTAAAAGCAAGGGTAAGGGTAAGGGTAAGGGTAAGGGTAAGGGATAGGGTAAGGGTAAGGGTAAGGGTAAGGGTAAGGGTAAGGGTAAGGGTAAGGGTAAGGGTAAGGGTAAGGGTAAGGGTAAGGGTAAGCTTAAGGGTAAAAGCAAGGGTAAGGGTAAGGGAAAGGGTAAGGGTAAGCCTAAGGGTAAAAGCAAGGGTAAGGGTAAGGGTAAGGGTAAGGGTAAGGGTAAGCTTAAGGGTAAAAGCAAGAGTAAGGGTAAGGGTAAGGGTAAGGGTAAGGGTAAGGGTAAGCTTAAGGGTAAAAGCAAGGGTAAGGGTAAAGGTAAGGGTAAGGGTAAGGGTAAGGGTAAGGGTAAGGGTAAGGGTAAGGGTAAGGGTAAGGGTAAGGGTAAAGGTAAGGGTAAGCCTAAGGGTAAAAGCAAGGGTAAGGGTAAGGGTAAGGGTAAGGGTAAGGGTAAGGGTAAGGTTAAGGGTAAGGGTGAGGGTAAGCTTAAGGGTAAAAGCAAGGGTAAGGGTAAGGGTAAGGGTAAGGGTAAGGGTAAGGGTAAGGGTAAGGGTAAGAGTAAGGGTAAGGGTAAGGGTAAGGGTAAGCTTAAGGGTAAGGGTAAGGGTAAGGGTAAGCTTAAGGGTAAAAGCAAGGGTAAGGGTAAGGGTAAGCTTAAGGCTAAAAGCAAGGGTAAGGGTAAGGGTAAGGGTAAGGGTAAGGTTAAGGGTAAGGGTAAGGGTAAGGGTAAGGGTAAGCTTAAGGGTAAGGGTAAGGGTAAGGGTAAGGGTAAGCTTAAGGGTAAAAGCAAGGGTAAGGGTAAGGGTAAGGGTAAGGGTAAGGGTAAGGGTAAGCTTAAGGGTAAGGGTAAGGGTAAGGGTAAGGGTAAGCTTAAGGGTAAAAGCAAGGGTAAGGGTGAGGGTGAGGGTAAGGGTAAGGGTAAGGGTAAGGGTAAGGGTAAGCTTAAGGGTAAGGGTAAGGGTAAGGGTAAGGGTAAGGGTAAGGGTAAGGGTAAGGGTAAGGGTAAGGGTAAGGGTAAGGGTAAGGGTAAGGGTAAGGGTAAGGGTAAGGGTAAGGGTAAGGGAAAGCTTAAGGGTAAGGGTAAGGGTAAGGGTAAGGGTAAGCTTAAGGGTAAAAGCAAGGGTAAGGTTAAGGGTAAGGTTAAGGGTAAGGGTAAGGGTAAGGGTAAGCTTAAGGGTAAAAGCAAGGGTAAGGGTAAGGGTAAAGGTAAGGGTAAGGGTAAGGGTAAGGGTAAGGGTAAGGGTAAGGGTAAGGGTAAGCTTAAGGGTAAGGGTAAGGGTAAGGGTTAGGGTAAGCTTAAGGGTAAAAGCAAGGGTAAGGGTAAGGGTAAGGGTAAGGGTAAAGGTAAGGGTAAGCCTAAGGGTAAAAGCAAGGATAAGGGTAAGGGTAAGGGTAAGGGTAAGGGTAAGGGTAAGGGTAAGGGTAAGGGTAAGGGTAAGGGTAAGGGTAAGCTTAAGGGTAAAAGCAAGGGTAAGGGTAAGGGTAAGGGTAAGGGTAAGGGTAAGGGTAAGGGTAAGGGTAAGGGTAAGGGTAAGGGTAAGCTTAAGGGTAAAAGCAAGGGTAAGGGTAAGGGTAAGGGTAAGGGTAAGGGTAATGGTAAGCTTAAGGGTAAAAGCAAGGGTAAGGGTAAGGGTAAGGGTAAGGGTAAGGGTTAGGGTAAGGGTAAAGGTAAGGGTAAGCCTAAGGGTAAAAGCAAGGGTAAGGGTAAGGGTAAGGGTAAGGGTAAGGGTAAGGGTAAGGGTACGGGTAAGGGTAAGGGTAAGGGTAAGGGTAAGAGTAAGGGTAAGGGTAAGGGTAAGCTTAAGGGTAAAAGCAAGGGTAAGGGTAAGGGTAAGGGTAAGGGTAAGCCTAAGGGTAAAAGCAAGGGTAAGGGTTAGGGTAAGGGTAAGGGTAAGGGAAAGCTTAAGGGTAAAAGCAAGGGTAAGGGTAAGGGTAAGGGTAAGGGTAAGGGTAAGCTTAAGGGTAAAAGCAAGGGTAAGGGTAAGGGTAAGGGTAAGGGTAAGGGTAAGGGTAAGGGTAAAGGTAAGGGTAAGCCTAAGGGTAAAAGCAAGGGTAAGGGTAAGGGTAAGGGTAAGGGTAAGGGTAAGGGTAAGGGTAAGGGTAAGCTTAAGGGTAAAAGCAAGGGTAAGGGTAAGGGTAAGGGTAAGGGTAAGGGTAAGGGTAAGGGTAAGGGTAAGGGTAAGGGTAAGCTTAAGGGTAAAAGCAAGGGTAAGGGTAAGGGTAAGGGTAAGGGTAAAGGTAAGGGTAAGGGTAAGGGTAAGGGTAAGGGTAAGGGTAAGGGTAAAGGTAAGGGTAAGGGTAAGGGTAAGGGTAAGCGTAAGGGTAAGGGTAAGCTTAAGGGTAAAAGCAAGGGTAAGGGTTAGGGTAAGGGTAAGGGTAAGGGTAAGGGTAAGGGTAAGCTTAAGGGTAAAAGCAAGGGTAAGGGTAAGGGTAAGGGTAAGGGTAAGGGTAAGGGTAAGGGTAAGGGTAAGGGTAAGGGTAAGGGTAAGGGTAAGGGTAAGGGTAAGCTTAAGGGTAAAAGCAAGGGTAAGGGTAAGGGTAAGGGTAAGGGTAAGGGTAAGGGTGAGGGTAAGCTTAAGGGTAAAAGCAAGGGTAAGGGTAAGGGTAAGGGTAAGGGTAAGGGTTAGGGTAAGGGTAAAGGTAAGGGTAAGCCTAAGGGTGAAAGCAAGGGTAAGGGTAAGGGTAAGGGTAAGGGTAAGGGTAAGGGTAAGGGTAAGGGTAAGGGTAAGGGTAAGGGTAAGAGTAAGGGTAAGGGTAAGGGTAAGCTTAAGGGTGAAAGCAAGGGTAAGGGTAAGGGTAAGGGTAAGGGTAAGCCTAAGGGTAAAAGCAAGGGTAAGGGTAAGGGTAAGGGTAAGGGTAAGGGTAAGCTTAAGGGTAAAAGCAAGGGTAAGGGTAAGGGTAAGGGTAAGGGTAAGGGTAAGGGTAAGCTTAAGGGTAAAAGCAAGGGTAAGGGTAAGGGTAAGGGTAAGGGTAAGGGTAAGGGTAAGGGTAAGGGTAAGGGTAAGAGTAAGGGTAAGGGTAAGCGTAAAAGCAATGGTAAGGGTAAGGGTAAGGGTAAGGGTAAGGGTAAGGGTAAGGGTAAGGGTAAGGGTAAGGGTAAGGGTAAGGGTAAGGGTAAGCTTAAGGGTAAAAGCAAGGGTAAGGGTAAGGGTAAGGGTAAGGGTAAGGGTAAGGGTAATGGTAAGGGTAAAGGTAAGGGTAAGCCTAAGGGTAAAAGCAAGGGTAAGGGTAAGGGTAAGGGTTAGGGTAAGGGTAAGGGTAAGGTTAAGGGTAAGGGTTAGGGTAAGGGTAAGGGTAAGGGTAAGGGTAAGCTTAAGGGTAAAAGCAAGGGTAAGGGTAAGGGTAAGGGTAAGGGTAAGGGTAAGGGTAAGGGTAAGGGTAAGGGTAAGCTTAAGGGTAAGGGTAAGGGTAAGGGTAAGGGTAAGCTTAAGGGTAAAAGCAAGGGTAAGGGTAAGAGTAAGGGAAAGGGTAAGGGTAAGCTTAAGGGTAAAAGCAAGGGTAAGGGTAAGGGTAAGGGTAAGGGTAAGGGTTAGGGTAAGGGTAAGCTTAAGGGTAAGGGTAAGGGTAAGGGTAAGGGTAAGCTTAAGGGTAAAAGCAAGGGTAAGGGTCAGGGTAAGGGTAAGTGTAAGGGTAAGGGTAAGGGTAAGGGTAAGGGTAAGCCTAAGGGTAAAAGCAAGGGTAAGGGTTAGGGTAAGGGTAAGCTTAAGGGTAAAAGCAAGGGTAAGGGTAAGGGTAAGGGTAAGGGTAAGGGTAAGGGTAAGGGTGAGGGTAAGCTTAAGGGTTAAAGCAAGGGTAAGGGTAAGGGTAAGGGTAAGGGTAAGGGTAAGGGTTAGGGTAAGGGTAAAGGTAAGGGTAAGCCTAAGGGTAAAAGCAAGGGTAAGGGTAAGGGTAAGGGTAAGGGTAAGGGTAAGGGTAAGGGTAAGGGTAAAAGTAAGGGTAAGGGTAAGGGTAAGCTTAAGGGTGAAAGCAAGGGTAAGGGTAAGGGTAAGGGTAAGGGTAAGCCTAAGGGTAAAAGCAAGGGTAAGGGTTAGGGTAAGGGTAAGGGTAAGGGAAAGCTTAAGGGTAAAAGCAAGGGTAAGGGTAAGGGTAAGGGTAAGGGTAAGGGTAAGGGTAAGCTTAAGGGTAAAAGCAAGGGTAAGGGTAAGGGTAAGGGTAAGGGTAAGGGTAAGGGTAAGGGTAAAGGTAAGGGTAAGCCTAAGGGTAAAAGCAAGGGTAAGGGTAAGGGTAAGGGTAAGGGTAAGGGTAAGGGTAAGGGTAAGGGTAAGCTTAAGGGTAAAAGCAAGGGTAAGGGTAAGGGTAAGGGTAAGGGTAAGGGTAAGGGTAAGGGTAAGGGTAAGGGTAAGCTTAAGGGTAAAAGCAAGGGTAAGGGTAAGGGTAAGGGTAAGGGTAAGGGTAAGGGTAAGGGTAAGGGTAAGGGTAAGGGTAAGGGTAAGGGTAAAGGTAAGGGTAAGGGTAAGGGTAAGGGTAAGCGTAAGGGTAAGGGTAAGCTTAAGGGTAAAAGCAAGGGTAAGGGTTAGGGTAAGGGTAAGGGTAAGGGTAAGGGTAAGGGTAAGCTTAAGGGTAAAAGCAAGGGTAAGGGTAATGGTAAGGGTAAGGGTAAGGGTAAGGGTAAGGGTAAGGGTAAGGGTAAGGGTAAGGGTAAGGGTAAGGGTAAGGGTAAGGGTAAGGGTAAGCTTAAGGGTAAAAGCAAGGGTAAGGGTAAGGGTAAGGGTAAGGGTAAGGGTAAGGGTGAGGGTAAGCTTAAGGGTAAAAGCAAGGGTAAGGGTAAGGGTAAGGGTAAGGGTAAGGGTTAGGGTAAGGGTAAAGGTAAGGGTAAGCCTAAGGGTAAAAGCAAGGGTAAGGGTAAGGGTAAGGGTAAGGGTAAGGGTAAGGGTAAGGGTAAGGGTAAGGGTAAGGGTAAGGGTAAGAGTAAGGGTAAGGGTAAGGGTAAGCTTAAGGGTGAAAGCAAGGGTAAGGGTAAGGGTAAGGGTAAGGGTAAGCCTAAGGGTAAAAGCAAGGGTAAGGGTAAGGGTAAGGGTAAGGGTAAGGGTAAGCTTAAGGGTAAAAGCAAGGGTAAGGGTAAGGGTAAGGGTAAGGGTAAGGGTAAGGGTAAGCTTAAGGGTAAAAGCAAGGGTAAGGGTAAGGGTAAGGGTAAGGGTAAGGGTAAGGGTAAGGGTAAGGGTAAGGGTAAGGGTAAGGGTAAGCTTAAGGGTAAAAGCAATGGTAAGGGTAAGGGTAAGGGTAAGGGTAAGGGTAAGGGTAAGGGTAAGGGTAAGGGTAAGGGTAAGGGTAAGGGTAAGGGTAAGGGTAAGGGTAAGGGTAAGGGTAAGCTTAAGGGTAAGGGTAAGGGTAAGGGTAAGGGTAAGGGTAAGGGTAAGGGTAAGGGTAATGGTAAGGGTAAAGGTAAGGGTAAGCCTAAGGGTAAAAGCAAGGGTAAGGGTAAGGGTAAGGGTTAGGGTAAGGGTAAGGGTAAGGTTAAGGGTAAGGGTTAGGGTAAGGGTAAGGGTAAGGGTAAGGGTAAGCTTAAGGGTAAAAGCAAGGGTAAGGGTAAGGGTAAGGGTAAGGGTAAGGGTAAGGGTAAGGGTAAGGGTAAGGGTAAGCTTAAGGGTAAGGGTAAGGGTAAGGGTAAGGGTAAGCTTAAGGGTAAAAGCAAGGGTAAGGGTAAGAGTAAGGGAAAGGGTAAGGGTAAGCTTAAGGGTAAAAGCAAGGGTAAGGGTAAGGGTAAGGGTAAGGGTAAGGGTTAGGGTAAGGGTAAGCTTAAGGGTAAGGGTAAGGGTAAGGGTAAGGGTAAGCTTAAGGGTAAAAGCAAGGGTAAGGGTCAGGGTAAGGGTAAGTGTAAGGGTAAGGGTAAGGGTAAGGGTAAGGGTAAGCCTAAGGGTAAAAGCAAGGGTAAGGGTTAGGGTAAGGGTAAGCTTAAGGGTAAAAGCAAGGGTAAGGGTAAGGGTAAGGGTAAGGGTAAGGGTAAGGGTAAGGGTGAGGGTAAGCTTAAGGGTAAAAGCAAGGGTAAGGGTAAGGGTAAGGGTAAGGGTAAGGGTAAGGGTTAGGGTAAGGGTAAAGGTAAGGGTAAGCCTAAGGGTAAAAGCAAGGGTAAGGGTAAGGGTAAGGGTAAGGGTAAGGGTAAGGGTAAGGGTAAGGGTAAGAGTAAGGGTAAGGGTAAGGGTAAGCTTAAGGGTGAAAGCAAGGGTAAGGGTAAGGGTAAGGGTAAGGGTAAGCCTAAGGGTAAAAGCAAGGGTAAGGGTAAGGGTAAGGGTAAGGGTAAGGGTAAGCTTAAGGGTAAAAGCAAGGGTAAGGGTAAGGGTAAGGGTAAGGGTAAGGGTAAGGGTAAGCTTAAGGGTAAAAGCAAGGGTAAGGGTAAGGGTAAGGGTAAGGGTAAGGGTAAGGGTAAGGGTAAGGGTAAGGGTAAGGGTAAGCTTAAGGGTAAAAGCAATGGTAAGGGTAAGGGTAAGGGTAAGGGTAAGGGTAAGGGTAAGGGTAAGGGTAAGGGTAAGGGTAAGGGTAAGCTTAAGGGTAAAAGCAAGGGTAAGGGTAAGGGTAAGGGTAAGGGTAAGGGTAAGGGTAATGGTAAGGGTAAAGGTAAGGGTAAGCCTAAGGGTAAAAGCAAGGGTAAGGGTAAGGGTAAGGGTTAGGGTAAGGGTAAGGGTAAGGTTAAGGGTAAGGGTTAGGGTAAGGGTAAGGGTAAGGGTAAGGGTAAGGGTAAGCTTAAGGGTAAAAGCAAGGGTAAGGGTAAGGGTAAGGGTAAGGGTAAGGGTAAGGGTAAGGGTAAGGGTAAGGGTAAGGGTAAGGGTAAGCTTAAGGGTAAGGGTAAGGGTAAGGGTAAGGGTAAGCTTAAGGGTAAAAGCAAGGGTAAGGGTAAGGGTAAGGGTAAGGGTAAGGGTAAAGGTAAGGGTAAGCCTAAGGGTAAAAGCAAGGATAAGGGTAAGGGTAAGGGTAAGGGTAAGGGTAAGGGTATGGGTAAGGGTAAGGGTAAGGGTAAGCTTAAGGGTAAAAGCAAGGGTAAGGGTAAGGGTAAGGGTAAGGGTAAGGGTAAGGGTAAGGGTAAGGGTAAGGGTAAGGGTAAGGGTAAGGGTAAGCTTAAGGGTAAAAGCAAGGGTAAGGGTAAGGGTAAGGGTAAGGGTAAGGGTAATGGTAAGCTTAAGGGTAAAAGCAAGGGTAAGGGTAAGGGTAAGGGTAAGGGTAAGGGTTAGGGTAAGGGTAAAGGTAAGGGTAAGCCTAAGGGTAAAAGCAAGGGTAAGGGTAAGGGAAAGGGTAAGGGTAAGGGTAAGGGTAAGGGTAAGGGTAAGGGTAAGGGTAAGGGTAAGGGTAAGAGTAAGGGTAAGGGTAAGGGTAAGCTTAAGGGTAAAAGCAAGGGTAAGGGTAAGGGTAAGGGTAAGGGTAAGCCTAAGGGTAAAAGCAAGGGTAAGGGTTAGGGTAAGGGTAAGGGTAAGGGTAAGCTTAAGGGTAAAAGCAAGGGTAAGGGTAAGGGTAAGGGTAAGGGTAAGGGTAAGGGTAAGGGTAAGCTTAAGGGTAAAAGCAAGGGTAAGGGTAAGGGTAAGGGTAAGTGTAAGGGTAAGGGTAAGGGTAAAGGTAAGGGTAAGCCTAAGGGTAAAAGCAAGGGTAAGGGTAAGGGTAAGGGTAAGGGTAAGGGTAAGGGTAAGGGTAAGGGTAAGCTTAAGGGTAAAAGCAAGGGTAAGGGTAAGGGTAAGGGTAAGGGTAAGGGTAAGGGTAAGGGTAAAGGTAAGGGTAAGCCTAAGGGTAAAAGCAAGGGTAAGGGTAAGGGTAAGGGTAAGGGTAAGGGTAAGGGTAAGGGTAAGGGTAAGCTTAAGGGTAAAAGCAAGGGTAAGGGTAAGGGTAAGGGTAAGGGTAAGGGTAAGGGTAAGGGTAAGGGTAAGGGTAAGCTTAAGGGTAAAAGCAAGGGTAAGGGTAAGGGTAAGGGTAAGGGTAAGGGTAAGGGTAAGGGTAAGGGTAAGGGTAAGGGTAAAGGTAAGGGTAAGGGTAAGGGTAAGGGTAAGGGTAAGGGTAAGGGTAAGCTTAAGGGTAAAAGCAAGGGTAAGGGTTAGGGTAAGGGTAAGGGTAAGGGTAAGGGTAAGGGTAAGCTTAAGGGTAAAAGCAAGGGTAAGGGTAAGGGTAAGGGTAAGGGTAAGGGTAAGGGTAAGGGTAAGCTTAAGGGTAAAAGCAAGGGAAAGGGTAAGGGTAAGGGTAAGGGTAAGGGTAAGGGTGAGGGTAAGCTTAAGGGTAAAAGCAAGGGTAAGGTAAGGGTAAGGGTAAGGGTAAGGGTAAGGGTTAGGGTAAGGGTAAAGGTAAGGGTAAGCCTAAGGGTAAAAGCAAGGGTAAGGGTAAGGGTAAGGGTAAGGGTAAGGGTGAGGGTAAGGGTAAGGGTAAGGGTAAGGGTAAGAGTAAGGGTAAGGGTAAGGGTAAGCTTAAGGGTGAAAGCAAGGGTAAGGGTAAGGGTAAGGGTAAGGGTAAGCCTAAGGGTAAAAGCAAGGGTAAGGGTAAGGGTAAGGGTAAGGGTAAGGGTAAGCTTAAGGGTAAAAGCAAGGGTAAGGGTAAGGGTAAGGGTAAGGGTAAGGTTAAGGGTAAGCTTAAGGGTAAAAGCAAGTGTAAGGGTAAGGGTAAGGGTAAGGGTAAGGGTAAGGGTAAGGGTAAGGGTAAAGGTAAGGGTAAGCCTAAGGGTAAAAGCAAGGGTAAGGGTAAGGGTAAGGGTAAGGGTAAGCTTAAGGGTAAAAGCAAGGGTAAGGGTAAGGGTAAGGGTAAGGGTAAAGGTAAGGGTAAGGGTAAGGGTAAGGGTAAGCTTAAGGGTAAAAGCAAGGGTAAGGGTAAGGGTAAGGGTAAGGGTAAGGGTAAGGGTAAGGGTAAGGGTAAGGGTAAGGGTAAGGGTAAGGGTAAGGGTAAGGGTAAGGGTAAGGGTAAGGGTAAGCTAAAGGGTAAAAGCAAGGGTAAGGGTTAGGGTAAGGGTAAGGGTAAGGGTAAGGGTAAGGGTAAGGGTAAGCTTAAGGGTAAAAGCAAGGGTAAGGGTAAGGGTAAGGGTAAGGGTAAGGGTAAGGGTAAGGGTAAGGGTAAGGGTAAGGGTAAAGGTAAGGGTAAGCCTAAGGGTAAAAGCAAGGGTAAGGGTAAGGGTAAGGGTAAGGGTAAGGGTAAGGGTAAGGGTAAGGGTAAGGGTAAGGGTAAGGGTAAGGGTAAGGGTAAGGGTAAGCTTAAGGGTATAAGCAAGGGTAAGGGTAAGGGTAAGGGTGAGGGTAAGGGTAAGGGTAAGGGTAAGGGTAAGTGTAAGCTTAAGGGTAAAAGCAATGGTAAGGGTAAGGGTAAGGGTAAGGGTAAGGGTAAGCTTAAGAGTAAAAGCAAGGGTAAGGGTAAGGGTAAGGGTAAGGGTAAGGGTAAGGGTAAGGGTAAGGGTAAGGGTAAGGGTAAAGGTAAGGGTAAGCCTAAGGGTAAAAGCAAGGGTAACGGTAAGGGTAAGGGTAAGGGTAAGGGTAAGGGTAAGGGTAAGGGTAAGTGTAAGGGTAAGCTTAAGGGTAAAAGCAAGGGTAAGGGTAAGGGTAAGGGTAAGGGTAAGCCTAAGGGTAAAAGCAAGGGTAAGGGTAAAGGTAAGGGTAAGGGTAAGGGTAAGCTTAAGGGTAAAAGCAAGGGTAAGGGTAAGGGTAAGGGTAAGGGTAAGGGTAAGCTTAAGGGTAAAAGCAAGGGTAAGGGTAAGGGTAAGGGTAAGGGTAAGGGTAAGGGTAAAGGTAAGGGTAAGCCTAAGGGTAAAAGCAAGGGTAAGGGTAAGGGTAAGGGTAAGGGTAAGGGTAAGGGTAAGGGTAAGGGTAAGGGTAAGGGTAAGGGTAAGGGTAAGGGTAAGGGTAAGGGTAAGGGTAAGGGTAAGGGTAAGGGTAAGGGTAAGGGTAAGCTTAAGGGTAAAAGCAAGGGTAAGGGTAAGGGTAAGGGTAAGGGTAAGGGTAAGGGTAAGGGTAAGGGTAAGAGTAAGCTTAAGGGTAAAAGCAAGGGTAAGGGTAAGGGTAAGGGTAAGGGTAAGGGTAAGGGTAAGCTTAAGGGTAAAAGCAAGGGTAAGGGTAAGGGTAAGGGTAAGGGTAAGCTTAAGGGTAAAAGCAAGGGTAAGGGTAAGGGTAAGGGTAAGGGTAAGGGTAAGGGTAAGGGTAAGGGTAAAGGTAAGGGTAAGCCTAAGGGTAAAAGCAAGGGTAAGGGTAAGGGTAAGGGTAAGGGTAAGGGTAAGGGTAAGGGTAAGGGTAAGGGTAAGGGTAAGGGTAAGGGTAAGGGTAAGGGTAAGGGTAAGGGTAAGCTTAAGGGTAAAAGCAAGGGTGAGGGTAAGGGTAAGGGTAACGGTAAGGGTAAGGGTAAGGGTAAGGGTAAGGGTAAGGGTAAGGGTAAGGGTAAGGGTAAGGGTAAGGGTAAGGGTAAGGGTAAGGATAAGCCTAAGGGTAAAAGCAAGGGTAAGGGTAAGGGTAAGGGTAAGGGTAAGGGTAAGCTTAAGGGTAAAAGCAAGGGTAAGGGTAAGGGTAAGGGTAAGGGTAAGGGTAAGGGTAAGCTTAAGGGTAAAAGCAAGGGTAAGGGTAAGGGTAAGGGTAAGGGTAAGGGTAAGGGTAAGGGTAAAGGTAAGGGTAAGCCTAAGGGTAAAAGCAAGGGTATGGGTAAGGGTAAGGGTAAGGGTAAGGGTAAGGGTAAGGGTAAGGGTAAGGGTAAGGGTAAGGGTAAGGGTAAGGGTAAGGGTAAGGGTAAGGGTAAGGGTAAGCTTAAGGGTAAAAGCAAGGGTAAGGGTAAGGGTAAGGGTAAGGGTAAGGGTAAGGGTAAGGGTAAGGGTAAGGGTAAGGGTAAGGGTAAGGGTAAGGGTAAGAGTAAGCTTAAGGGTAAAAGCAAGGGTAAGGGTAAGGGTAAGGGTAAGGGTAAGGGTAAGGGTAAGGGTAAGGGTAAGGGTAAGGGTAAGGGTAAGGGTAAGGGTAAGGGTAAGGGTAAGGTTAAGGGTAAGGGTAAGGGTAAGGGTAAGGGTAAGGGTAAGGGTAAGCTTAAGGGTAAAAGCAAGGGTAAGGGTAAGGGTAAGGGTAAGGGTAAGGGTAAGGGTAAGGGTAAGGGTAAGCTTAAGGGTAAAAGCAAGGGTAAGGGTAAGGGTAAGGGTAAGGGTAAGGGTAAGTGTAAGGGTAAGCCTAAGGGTAAAAGCAAGGGTAAGGGTGAGGGTAAAAGCAAGGGTAAGGGTAAGGGTAAGGGTAAGGGTAAGGGTAAGGGTAAGGGTAAGGGTAAGGGTAAGGGTAAGCTTAAGGGTAAAAGCAAGGGTAAGGGTAAGGGTAAGGGTAAGGGTAAGGGTAAGGGTAAGTGTAAGCTTAAGGGTAAAAGCAAGGGTAAGGGTAAGGGTAAGGGTAAAGGTAAGGGTAAGCCTTAGGGTAAAAGCAAGGGTAAGGGTAAGGGTAAGGGTAAGGGTAAGGGTAAGGGTAAGGGTAAGGGTAAGGGTAAGCTTAAGGGTAAAAGCAAGGGTAAGGGTAAGGGTAAGGGTAAGGGTAAGGGTAAGGGTAAGGGTAAGGGTAAGGGTAAGGGTAAGGGTAAGGGTAAGGGTAAGCTTAAGGGTAAAAGCAAGGGAAAGGGTAAGGGTAAGGGTAAGGGTAAGGGTAAGGGTAAGGGTAAGCTTAAGGGTTAAAGCAAGGGTAAGGGTAAGGGTAAGGGTAAGGGTAAGGGTAAGGGTAAGCTTGAGGGTAAAAGCAAGGGTAAGGGTAAGGGTAAGGGTAAGGGTAAAGGTAAGGGTAAGCCTAAGGGTAAAAGCAAGGGTAAGGGTAAGGGTAAGGGTAAGGGTAAGGGTAAGGGTAAGGGTAAGGGTAAGGGTAAGCTTAAGGGTATAAGCAAGGGTAAAGGTAAGGGTAAGGGTGAGGGTAAGGGTAAGGGTAAGGGTAAGCTTAAGGGTAAAAGCAAGGGTAAGGTTAAGGGTAAGGGTAAGGGTAAGGGTAAGGGTAAGGGTAAGCTTAAGGGTAAAAGCAAGGGTAAGGGTAAGGGTAAGGGTAAGGGTAAGGGTAAGGGTAAGGGTAAGGGTAAGGGTAAGGGTAAGGGTAAGGGTAAAGGTAACGGTAAGCCTAAGGGTAAAAGCAAGAGTAAGGGTAAAGGTAAGGGTAAGGGTAAGGGTAAGGGTAAGGGTAAGGGTAAGGGTAAGGGTAAGGGTAAGGGTAAGGGTAAGGGTAAGGGTAAGGGTAAGGGTAAGCTTAAGGGTAAAAGCAAGGGTAAGGGTAAGGGTAAGGGTAAGGGTAAGGGTAAGGGTAAGGGTAAGGTCAAGGGTAAGCTTAAGGGTAAGGGTAAGGGTAAGGGTAAGGGTAAGCTTAAGGGTAAAAGCAAGGGTAAGGGTAAGGGTAAGGGTAAGGGTAAGGGTAAGGGTAAGGGTAAGCTTAAGGGTAAGGGTAAGGGTAAGGGTAAGGGTAAGCTTAAGGGTAAAAGCAAGGGTAAGGGTAAGGGTAAGGGTAAGGGTAAGGGTAAGCTTAAGGTTAAGGGTAAGGGTAAGGGTAAGGGTAAGCTTAAGGGTAAAATCAAGGGTAAGGGTAAGGGTAAGGGTAAGGGTAAGGGTAAGGGTAAGGGTAAGGGTAAGGGTAAGGGTAAGGGTAAGGGTAAGGGTAAGGGTAAGGGTAAGCTTAAGGGTAAGGGTAAGGGTAAGGGTAAGGGTAAGCTTAAGGGTAAAAGCAAGGGTAAGGGTAAGGGTAAGGGTAAGGGTAAGGGTAAGGGTAAGGGTAAGCTCAAGGGTAAAAGCAAGGGTAAGGGTAAGGGTAAGGGTAAGGGTAAGGGTAAGGGTAAGGGTAAGGGTAAAGGTAAGGGTAAGCCTAAGGGTAAAAGCAAGGGTAAGGGTAAGGGTAAGGGTAAGGGTAAGGGTAAGGGTAAGGGTAAGGGTAAGGGTAAGGGTAAGGGTAAGGGTAAGGGTAAGGGTAAGGGTAAGGGTAAGGGTAAGCTTAAGGGTAAAAGCAAGGGTAAGGGTAAGGGTAAGGGTAAGGGTAAGGGTAAGGGTAAGTGTAAGCCTAAGGGTAAAAGCAAGGGTAAGGGTGAGGGTAAGGGTAAGGGTAAGGGTAAGGGTAAGGGTAAGCTTAAGGGTAAAAGCAAGGGTAAGGGTAAGGGTAAGGGTAAGGGTAAGGGTAAGGGTAAGCTTAAGGGTAAAAGCAAGGGTGAGGGTAAGGGTGAGGGTAAGGGTAAGGGTAAGGGTAAGGGTAAGGGTAAGGGTAAGGGTAAGGGTAAGGGTAAGCTTAAGGGTGAAAGCAAGGGTAAGGGTGAGGGTAAGGGTAAGGGTAAGGGTAAGGGTAAGCTTAAGGGTAAAAGCAAGGGTAAGGGTAAGGGTAAGGGTAAAGGTAAGGGTAAGGGTAAGGGTAAAGGTAAGGGTAAGCCTAAGGGTAAAAGCAAGGGTAAGGGTAAGGGTAAGGGTAAGGGTAAGGGTAAGGGTAAGGGTAAGGGTAAGGGTAAGGGTAAGGGTAAGGGTAAGGGTAAGGGTAAGGGTAAGGGTAAGGGTAAGGGTAAGGGTAAGGGTAAGGGTAAGGGTAAGGGTAAGGGTAAGGGTAAGCTTAAGGGTAAAAGCAAGGGTAAGGGTAAGGGTAAGGGTAAGCCTAAGGGTAAAAGCAAGGGTAAGGGTAAGGGTAAGGGTAAGGGTAAGGGTAAGCTTAAGGGTAAAAGCAAGGGTAAGGGTAAGGGTAAGGGTAAGGGTAAGGGTAAGGGTAAGCTTAAGGGTAAAAGCAAGGGTAAGGGTAAGGGTAAGGGTAAGGGTAAGGGTAAGGGTAAGGGTAAGGGTAAAGGTAAGGGTAAGCCTAAGGGTAAAAGCAAGGGTAAGTGTAAGGGTAAGGGTAAGGGTAAGGGTAAGGGTAAGGGTAAGGGTAAGGGTAAGGGTAAGGGTAAGGGTAAGGGTAAGCTTAAGGGTAAAAGCAAGGGTAAGGGTAAGGGTAAGGGTAAGGGTAAGGGTAAGGGTAAGGGTAAGGGTAAGGGTAAGGGTAAGGGTAAGCTTTAGGGTAAAAGCAAGGGTAAGGGTAAGGGTAAGGGTAAGGGTAAGGGTAAGGGTAAGCTTAAGGGTAAAAGCAAGGGTAAGGGTAAGGGTAAGGGTAAGGGTAAGGGTAAAGGTAAGGGTAAGCCTAAGGGTAAATGCAAGGGTAAGGGTAAGGGTAAGGGTAAGGGTAAGGGTAAGTGTAAGGGTAAGGGTAAGGGTAAGGGTAAGGGTAAGCTTAAGGGTAAAAGCAAGGGTAAGGGTAAGGGTAAGGGTAAGGGTAAGGGTAAGGGTAAGGTTAAGCTTGAGGGTAAGGCAAAGGGTAAGGGTAAGGGTAAGCTTAAGGGTAAAAGCAAGGGTAAGGGTAAGGGTAAGGGTAAGGGAAAGCTTAAGGGTAAAAGCAAGGGTAAGGGTAAGGGTAAGGGTAAGGGTAAGGGTAAGGGTAAGGGTAAGCTTAAGGGTAAAAGCAAGGGTAAGGGTAAGGGTAAGGGTAAGGGTAAGGGTAAGGGTAAGGGTAAGGGTAAGGGTAAGGGTAAGGGTAAGGGTAAGGGTAAGGGTAAGGGTAAGGGTAAGGGTAAGGGTAAGGGTAAGGGTAAGGGTAAGGGTAAGGGTAAGGGTAAGCTTAAGGGTAAAAGCAAGGGTAAGGGTAAGGGTAAGGGTAAGGGTAAGGGTAAAGGTAAGGGTAAGGGTAAGGGTAAGGGTAAGCTTAAGGGTAAAAGCAAGGGAAAGGGTAAGGGTAAAGGTAAGGGAAAGGGTAAGGGTAAGGGTAAGGGTAAGGGTAAGGGTAAGCTTAAGGGTAAAAGCAAGGGTAAGGGTAAGGGTAAGGGTAAGGGTAAGGGTAAGGGTGAGGGTAAAGGTAAGGGTAAGCCTAAGGGTAAAAGCAAGGGTAAGGGTAAGGGTAAGGGTAAGGGTAAGGGTAAGGGTAAGGGTAAGGGTAAGCTTAACGGTAAAAGCAAGGGTAAGGGTAAGGGTAAGGGTAAAGGTAAGGGTAAGGGTAAAGGTAAAGGTAAGGGTAAGCCTAAGGGTAAAAGCAAGGGTAAGGGTAAGGGTAAGGGTAAGGTTAAGGGTAAGGGTAAGGGTAAGGGTAAGGGTAAGGGTAAGCTTAAGGGTAAAAGCAAGGGTAAGGGTAAGGGTAAGGGTAAGGGTAAGGGTAAGGGTAAGGGTAAGCTTAAGGGTAAGGGTAAGGCCAAGGGTAAGCTTAAGGGTAAAAGCAAGGGTAAGGGTAAGGGTAAGGGTAAGGGTAAGGGTAAGGGTAAGGGTAAGGGTAAGGGTAAGGGTAAGGGTAAGGGTAAGCTTAAGGGTAAGGGTAAGGGTAAGGGTAAGGGTAAGCTTAAGGGTAAAAGCAAGGGTTAGGGTAAGGGTAAGAGTAAGGGTAAGGGTAAGGGTAAGGGTAAGGGTAAGGGTAAGGGTAAGGGTAAGCTTAAGGGTAAAAGCAAGGGTAAGGGTGAGGGTAAGGGTAAGGGTAAGGGTAAGGGTAAGGGTAAGCTTAAGGGTAAAAGCAAGGACAAGGGTAAGGGTAAGGGTAAGGGTAAGGGTAAGGGTAAGGGTAAGGGTAAGTGTAAGGGTAAGCTTAAGGGTAAAAGCAAGGGTAAGGGTAAGGGTAAGGGTAAGGGTAAGCCTAAGGGTAAAAGCAAGGGTAAGGGTAAGGGTCAGGGTAAGGGTAAGGGTAAGGGTAAGCTTAAGGGTAAAAGCAAGGGTAAGGGTAAGGGTAAGGGTAAGGGTAAGGGTAAGGGTAAGGGTAAGCTTAAGGGTAAAAGCAAGGGTAAGGGTAAGGGTAAGGGTAAGGGTAAGGGTAAGGGTAAGGTTAAGCTTAAGGGTAAAAGCAAGGGTAGGGGTAAGGGTAAGGGTAAGGGTAAGGGTAAGGGTAAGGGTAAGGGTAAGCTTAAGGGTAAAAGCAAGGGTAAGGGTAAGGGTAAGGGTAAGGGTAAGGGTAAGGGTAAGGGTAAGGGTAAGGGTAAGGGTAAGGGTAAGGGTGAGGGTAAGGGTAAGGGTAAGCTTAAGGGTAAAAGCAAGGGTAAGGGTAAGGGTAAGGGTAAGGGTAAGGGTAAGGGTAAGGATAAGGGTAAAGGTAAGGGTAAGCCTAAGGGTAAAAGCAAGGGTAAGGGTAAGGGTAAGGGTAAGGTTAAGGGTAAGGGTAAGGGTAAGGGTAAGGGTAAGGGTAAGCTTAAGGGTAAAAGCAAGGGTAAGGGTAAGGGTAAGGGTAAGGGTAAGGGTAAGGGTAAGGGTAAGGGTAAGGGTAAGGGTAAGGGTAAGGGTAAGGGTAAGGGTAAGGGTAAGGGTAAGGGTAAGGGTAAGGGTAAGGGTAAGGGTAAGGGTAAGGGTAAGGGTAAGGGTAAGGGTAAGGGTAAGCTTAAGGGTAAGCTTAAGGGTAAAAGCAAGGGTAAGGGTAAGGGTAAGGGTAAGGGTAAGGGTAAGGGTAAGGGTAAGGGTAAGGGTAAGGGTAAGGGTAAGGGTAAGGGTAAGGGTAAGGGTAAGGGTAAGGGTAAGGGTAAGGGTAAGGGTAAGCTTAAGGGTAAGCTTAAGGGTAAAAGCAAGGGTAAGGGTAAGGGTAAGGGTAAGGGTAATGGTAAGGGTAAGGGTAAGGGTGAGGGTAAGGGTAAAGGTAAGGGTAAGCCTAAGGGTAAAAGCAAGGGTAAGGGTAAGGGTAAGGGTAAGGGTAAGGGTAAGGGTAAGGGTAAGGGTAAGGGTAAGGGTAAGGGTAAGGGTAAGGGTAAGGGTAAGGGTAAGGGTAAGGGTAAGGGTAAGGGTAAGGGTAAGGGTAAGGGTAAGGGTAAGGGTAAGGGTAAGGGTAAGGGTAAGGGTAAGGGTAAGGGTAAGGGTAAGGGTAAGGGTAAGGGTAAGGGTAAGGGTAAGGGTAAGGGTAAGGGTAAGCTTAAGGGTAAAAGCAAGGGTAAGGGTAAGGGTAAGGGTAAGGGTAAGGGTAAGCTTAAGGGTAAAAGCAAGGGTAAGGGTAAGGGTAAGGGTAAGGGTAAGGGTAAGGGTAAGGGTAAGCTTAAGGGTAAAAGCAAGGGTAAGGGTAAGGGTAAGGGTAAGGGTAAGGGTAAGGGTAAGGGTAAGGGTAAAGGTAAGGGTAAGCCTAAGGGCTAAAGCAAGGGTAAGGGTAAGGGTAAGGGTAAGGGTAAGGGTAAGGGTAAGGGTAAGGGTAAGGGTAAGGGTAAGGGTAAGGGTAAGGGTAAGGGTAAGGGTAAGGGTAAGGGTAAGGGTAAGCTTAAGGGTAAAAGCAAGGGTAAGGGTAAGGGTAAGGGTAAGGGTAAGGGTAAGCTTAAGGGTAAAAGCAAGGGTAAGGGTAAGGGTTAGGGTAAGGGTAAGGGTAAGGGTAAGGGTAAGGGTAAGGGTAAGGGTAAGCTTTAGGGTAAAAGCAAGGGTAAGGGTAAGGGTAAGGGTAAGGGTAAGGGTAAGGGTAAGGCTAAGCTTAAGGGTAAAAGCAAGGGTAAGGGTAAGGGTAAGGGTAAGGGTAAGGGTAAGGGTAAGGGTAAGGGTAAGGGTAAAGGTAAGGGTAAGCCTAAGGGTAAGTGCAAGGGTAAGGGTAAGGGTAAGGGTAAGGGTAAGGGTAAGTGTAAGGGTAAGGGTAAGGGTAAGCTTAAGGGTAAAAGCAAGGGTAAGGGTAAGGGTAAGGGTAAGGGTAAGGGTAAGGGTAAGGTTAAGCTTAAGGGTAAGGAAAAGGGTAAGGGTAAAGGTAAGCTTAAGGGTAAAAGCAAGGGTAAGGGTAAGGGTAAGGGTAAGGGTAAGGGTAAGGGTAAGCTTAAGGGTAAAAGCAAGGGTAAGGGTAAGGGTAAGGGTAAGGGTAAGGGTAAGGGTAAGGGTAAGCTTAAGGGTAAAAGCAAGGGTAAGGGTAAGGGTAAGGGTAAGGGTAAGGGTAAGGGTAAGGGTAAGGGTAAGGGTAAGGGTAAGGGTAAGGGTAAGGTTAAGGGTAAGGGTAAGGGTAAGGGTAAGGGTAAGGGTAAGGGTAAGCTTAATGATAAAATCAAGGGTAAGGGTAAGGGTAAGGGTAAGGGTAAGGGTAAAGGTAAGGGTAAGGGTAAGGGTAAGGGTAAGCTTAAGGGTAAAAGCAAGGGAAAGGGTAAGGGTAAAGGTAAGGGAAAGGGTAAGGGTAAGGGTAAGGGTAAGGGTAAGGGTAAGCTTAAGGGTAAAAGCAAGGGTAAGGGTAAGGGTAAGGGTAAGGGTAAGGGTGAGGGTAAAGGTAAGGGTAAGCCTAAGGGTAAAAGCAAGGGTAAGGGTAAGGGTAAGGGTAAGGGTAAGGGTAAGGGTAAGGGTAAGGGTAAGGGTAAGCTCAAGGGTAAAAGCAAGGGTAAGGGTAAGGGTAAGGGTAAGGGTAAGGGTAAGGGTAAGGGTAAGGGTAAGCTTAAGGGTAAAAGCAAGGGTAAGGGTAAGGGTAAGGGTAAGGGTAAGGGTAAGGGTAAGGGTAAGGGTAAGGGTAAGGGTAAGGGTAAGGGTAAGGGTAAGGGTAAGGGTAAGGGTAAGGGTAAGGGTAAGGGTAAGCTTAAGGGTAAAAGCAAGGGTAAGGGTAAGGGTAAGGGTAAGGGTAAGGGTAAGGGTAAGGGTAAAGGTAAGGGTAAGCCTAAGGGTAAAAGCAAGGGTAAGGGTAAGGGTAAGGGTAAGGTTAAGGGTAAGGGTAAGGGTAAGGGTAAGGGTAAGGGTAAGCTTAAGGGTAAAAGCAAGGGTAAGGGTAAGGGTAAGGGTAAGGGTAAGGGTAAGGGTAAGGGTAAGGGTAAGGGTAAGGGTAAGGGTAAGCTTAAGGGTAAGGGTAAGGCCAAGGGTAAGCTTAAGGGTAAAAGCAAGGGTAAGGGTAAGGGTAAGGGTAAGGGTAAGGGTAAGGGTAAGGGTAAGGGTAAGGGTAAGGGTAAGCTTAAGGGTAAGGGTAAGGGTAAGGGTAAGGGTAAGCTTAAGGGTAAAAGCAAGGGTTAGGGTAAGGGTAAGAGTAAGAAGGGTAACCTCTATTCTTACTCTTACCCTTACCCTTACCCTTGCTTTTACCCTTAGGCTTACCCTTACCTTTACCCTTACCCTTACCCTTACCCTTACCCTTACCCTTGCTTTTACCCTTAAGCTTACCCTTACCCTTACCCTTACCCTTACCCTTACCCTTACCCTTATTCTTACCCTTACCCTTACCCTTACCCTTACCCTTACCCTTACCCTTACCCTTACCCTTACCCTTACCCTTACCCTTACCCTTACCCTTACCCTTACCCTTACCCTTACCCTTACCCTTATTCTTACTCTTACCCTTACATTTACCCTTGATTTTACCCTTAAGCTTACCCTTGCCCTTACCCTTACCCTTACCCTTACCCTTACCCTTACCCTTACCCTTACCCTTACCCTTACCCTTGCTTTTACCCTTAGGCTTAAGGGTAAAAGCAAGGGTAAGGGTAAGGGTAAAGGTAAGGGTAAGGGTAAGGGTAAGGGTAAGGGTAAGGGTAAGGGTAAGAATAAGGGTAAGGGTAAGGGTAAGGGTAAGCTTAAGTGTAATGGTAAGGGTAAGGATAAGGGTAAGGGTAAGGGTAAGGGTAAGGGTAAGGGTAAGGGTAAGGGTAAGGGTAAGGGTAAGGGTAAGGGTAAGGGTAAGGGTAAGGGTAAGGGTAGGGGTAAGGGTAAGGGTAAGAGTAAGGGTAAGGGTAAGGGTAAGGGTAAAGGTAAGGGTAAGCCTAAGGGTAAAAGTAAGGGTAAGGGTAAGGGTAAGGGTAAGGGTAAGGGTAAGGGTAAGGGTAAGGGTAAGGGTAAGGGTAAGGGTAAGGGTAAAGGTAAGGGTAAGCCTAAGGGTAAAAGCAAGGGTAAGGGTAAGGGTAAGGGTAAGGGTAAGGGTAAGGGTAAGGGTAAGGGTAAGGGTAAGGGTAAGGGTAAGGGTAAGGGTAAGGGTAAGGGTAAGGGTAAGGGTAAGGGTAAGGGTAAGGGTAAGGGTAAGGGTAAGGGTAAGGGTAAAGGTAAGGGTAAGCCTAAGGGTAAAAGCAAGGGTAAGGGTAAGGGTAAGGGTAAGGGTAAGGGTAAGGGTAAGGGTAAGGGTAAGGGTAAGGGTAAGGGTAAGGGTAAGGGTAAGGGTAAGCTTAAGGGTAAAAGCAAGGGTAAGGGTAAGAGTAAGGGTAAGGGTAAGGGTAAGGGTAAGGGTAAGGGTAAGGGTAAGGGTAAGGGTAAGGGTAAGTGTAAGAATAAGGGTAAGGGTAAGGGTAAGGGTAAGGGTAAGGGTAAGGGTAAGGGTAAGGGTAAGGGTAAGGGTAAGGGTAAGGGTAAGGGTAAGGGTAAGGGTAAGGGTAAGGGTAAGGGTAAGGGTAAGTATAAGGGTAAGGGTAAGAGTAAGGTTAAGAGTAAGCCTAAGGGTAAAAGCAAGGTTAAGGGTAAGGGTAAGGGTAAGGGTAAGGGTAAGGGTAAGGGTAAGGGCAAGGGTAAGCTTAAGGGTAAAAGCAAGGGTAAGGGTAAGGGTAAGGGTAAGGGTAAGGGTAAGGGTGAGGGAAAGGGTAAGGGTAAGGGTAAGCTTAAGGGTTTACCCTTACCCTCACCCTTACCCTTACCCTTACCCTTACCCTTGCTTTTACCCTTAAGCTTACCCTTACCCTTACCCTTACCCTTACCCTTACCCTTACCCTTACCCTCACCCTTACCCTTGCTTTTACCCTTAAGCTTACCCTTACCCTTACCCTTACCCTTACCCTTACCCTTACCCTTACCCTTACCCTTACCCTTACCCTTACCCTTACCCTTGCTTTTACCCTTAAGCTTACCCTTACCCTTACCCTTACCCTTACCCTTACCCTTACCCTTACCCTTACCCTTACCCTTACCCTTACCCTTACCCTTACCCTTGCTTTTACCCTTAGGCTTACCCTTACCTTTACCCTTACCCTTACCCTTACCCTTACCCTTACCCTTACCCTTGCTTTTACCCTTAGGCTTACCCTTACCTTTACCCTTACCCTTACCCTTACCCTTACCCTTACCCTAACCCTTACCCTTGCTTTTACCCTTAAGCTCACCCTTACCCTTACCCTTACCCTTACCCTTACCCTTACCCTTACCCTTACCCTTACCCTTACCCTTACCCTTACCCTTACCCTTACCCTTACCCTTGCTTTTACCCTAAAGCTTACCCTTACCCTTACCCTTACCCTTACCCTTACCCTTACCCTTACCCTTACCCTTACCCTTACCCTTACCCTTACCCTTACCCTTGCTTTTACCCTTAAGCTTACCCTTACCCTTACCCTTACCCTTACCCTTACCCTTACCCTTACCCTTACCCTTACCCTTACCCTTACCCTTGCTTTTACCCTAAGGCTTACCCTTACCTTTACCCTTAGCCTTACCCTTACCCTTGCTTTTACCCTTAAGCTTACACTTACCCTTACCCTTACCCTTACCCTTACCCTTACCCTTGCTTTTACCCTTAAGCTTACCCTTACCCTTACCCTTACCCTTACCCTTACCCTTACCCTTACCCTTACCCTTACCCTTACCCTTGCTTTTACCCTTACACTTACCCTCGCTTTTACCCTTAGGCTTACCCTTACCCTTACCCTTACCCTTACCCTTACCCTTACCCTTACCCTTGCTTTTACCCTTAAGCTTACCCTTACCCTTACCCTTACCCTTACCCTTACCCTTACCCTTACCCTTACCCTTACCCTTACCCTTACCCTTACCCTTGCTTTTACCCTTAAGCTTACCCTTACCCTTACCCTTACCCTTACCCTTACCCTTACCCTTACCCTTACCCTTACCCTTACCCTTGCTTTTACCCTTAAGCTTACCCTTACCCTTACCCTTACCCTTACCCTTAACCTTACCCTTACCCTTACCCTTACCCTTGCTTTTACACTTAAGCTTACCCTTACCCTTACCCTTACCCTTACCCTTACCCTTACCCTTACCCTTACCCTTACCCTTACCCTTACCCTTACCCTTACCCTTACCCTTACCCTTACCCATACCCTTGCTTTTACCCTTAGGCTTACCCTTACCTTTACCCTTACCCTTACCCTTACCCTTACCCTTACCCTTACCCTTACCCTTGCTTTTACCCTTAAGCTTACCCTTACCCTTACCCTTACCCTTACCCTTACCCTTACCCTTACCCTTGCTTTTACCCTCAAGCTTACCCTTACCCTTACCCTTACCCTTACCCTTACCCTTGCTTTTACCCTTAGGCTTACCCTTACCCTTACCCTTACCCTTACCCTTACCCTTACCCTTACCCTTACCCTTACCCTTACCCTTACCCTAACCCTTACCCTTACCCTTACCCTTACCCTTACCCTTACCCTCACCCTTGCTTTTACCCTTAAGCTTACCCTTACCCTTACCCTTACCCTTACCCTTACCCTTACCCTTACCCTTACCCTTACCCTTACCCTTACCCTTACCTTTACCCTTACCCTTGCTTTTACCCTTAGGCTTACCCTTACCTTTACCCTTACCCTTACCCTTACCCTTACCCTTACCCTCACCCTTACCCTTGCTTTTACCCTTAAGCTTACCCTCACCCTTACCCTTACCCTTACCCTTGCTTTTACCCTTAAGCTTACCCTTACCCTTACCCTTACCCTTACCCTTACCCTTACCCTTACCCTTACCCTTACCCTCACCCTTGCTTTTACCCTTAAGCTTACCCTTACCCTTACACTTACCCTTACCCTTACCCTTACCCTTACCCTTACCCTTGCTTTTACCCTTAAGCTTACCCTTACCCTTACCCTTACCCTTACCCTTACCCTTACCCTTACCCTTACCCTTACCCTTACCCTTACCCTTACCCTTACCCTTACCCTTACCCTTACCCTTACCCTTACCCTTACCCTTACCCTTGCTTTTACCCTAAGGCTTACCCTTACCTTTACCCTTACCCTTACCCTTACCCTTACCCTTACCCTTACCCTTGCTTTTACCCTTAAGCTTACCCTTACCCTTACCCTTACCCTTACCCTTACCCTTACCCTTACCCTTACCCTTACCCTTGCTTTTACCCTTAAGCTTACCCTTACCCTTACCCTTACCCTTACCCTTACCCTTGCTTTTACCCTTAGGCTTACCCTTACCCTTACCCTTACCCTTACCCTTACCCTTACCCTTACCCTTACCCTTACCCTTACCCTTACCCTTACCCTCACCCTTACCCTTACCCTTACCCTTACCCTTGCTTTTACCCTTAGGCTTACCCTTACCCTTACCCTTACCCTTACCCTTACCCTTACCCTTACCCTTACCCTTACCCTTACCCTTACCCTTACCCTTACCCTTGCTTTTACCCTTAAGCTTACCCTTACCCTTACCCTTACCCTTACCCTTACCCTTACCCTTACCCTTACCCTTACCCTTACCCTTGCTTTTACACTTAAGCTTACCCTTACCCTTACCCTTACCCTTACCCTTACCCTTACCCTTACCCTTACCCTTACCCTTACCCTTACCCTTACCCTTACCCTTGCTTTTACCCTTAAGCTTACCCTTACCCTTACCCTTACCCTTACCCTTACCCTTACCCTTACCCTTACCCTTACCCTTACCCTTACCCTTACCCTTACCCTTACCCTTACCCTTGCTTTTACCCTTAAGCTTACCCTTACCCTTACCCTTACCCTTACCCTTACCCTTACCCTTACCCTTACCCTTGCTTTTACACTTAAGCTTACCCTTACCCGTACCCTTACCCTTACCCTTACCCTTACCCTTACCCTTACCCTTACCCTTACCCATACCCTTGCTTTTACCCTTAGGCTTACCCTTACCTTTACCCTTACCCTTACCCTTACCCTTACCCTTACCCTTACCCTTACCCTTACCCTTACCCTTGCTTTTACCCTTAAGCTTACCCTTACCCTTACCCTTACCCTTACCCTTACCCTTACCCTTGCTTTTACCCTTAAGCTTACCCTTACCCTTACCCTTACCCTTACCCTTACCCTTGCTTTAACCCTTAGGCTTACCCTTACCCTTACCCTTACCCTTACCCCTACCCTTACCCTTACCCTTACCCTTACCCTTACCCTTACCCTTACCCTTACCCTTACCCTTACCCTTACCCTTACCCTCACCCTTGCTTTTACCCTTAAGCTTACCCTTACCCTTACCCTTACCCTTACCCTTACCCTTACCCTTACCCTTACCCTTACCCTTACCCTTACCCTCACCCTTACCCTTACCCTTACCCTTACCCTTACCCTTGCTTTTACCCTTAGGCTTACCCTTACCTTTACCCTTACCCTTACCCTTACCCTTACCCTTACCCTTACCCTTACCCTTGCTTTTACCCTTAAGCTTACCCTTACCCTTACCCTTACCCTTACCCTTGCTTTTACCCTTAAGCTTACCCTTACCCTTACCCTTACCCTTACCCTTACCCTTACCCTTACCCTTACCCTTACCCTTACCCTTACCCTTACCCTTGCTTTTACCCTTAAGCTTACCCTTACCCTTACCCTTACCCTTACCCTTACCCTTACCCTTACCCTTACCCTTGCTTTTACCCTTAAGCTTACCCTTACCCTTACCCTTACCCTTACCCTTACCCTTACCCTTACCCTTACCCTTACCCTTACCCTTACCCTTACCCTTACCCTTACTCTTACCCTTACCCTTGATTTTACCCTTAGGCTTACCCTCACCTTTACCCTTACCCTTACCCTTACCCTTACCCTTACCCTTACCCTTGCTTTTACCCTTAAGCTTACCCTTACCCTTACCCTTACCCTTACCCTTACCCTTGCTTTTACCCTTAAGTTTACCCTTACCCTTACCCTTACCCTTACCCTTACCCTTGCTTTTACCCTTAGGCTTACCCTTACCCTTACCCTTACCCTTACCCTTGCTTTTACCCTTAAGCTTACCCTTACACTTACCCTTACCCTTACCCTTACCCTTACCCTTACCCTTACCCTTACCCTTACCCTTACCCTTACCCTTACCCTTACCCTTGCTTATACCCTTAGGCTTACCCTTACCTTTACCCTTACCCTTACCCTTACCCTTACCCTTACCCTTACCCTTACCCTTACCCTTACCCTTACCCTTACCCTTACCCTTACCCTTGCTTTTACCCTTAAGCTTACCCTTACCCTTACCCTTACCCTTACCCTTACCCTTACCCTTACCCTTACCCTTACCCTTACCCTTGCTTTTACCCTTAAGCTTACCCTTACCCTTACCCTTACCCTTACCCTTACCCTTACCCTTACCCTCACCCTTACCCTTACCCTTACCCTTGCTTATACCCTTAAGCTTACCCTTACCCTTACCCTTACCCTTACCCTTACCCTTACCCTTACCCTTACCCTTACCCTTACCCTTACCCTTACCCTTACCCTTACCCTTACCCTTGCTTTTACCCTTAGGCTTACCCTTACCTTTACCCTTACCCTTACCCTTACCCTTACCCTTACCCTTACCCTTACCCTTACCCTTACCCTTGCTTTTACCCTTAAGCTTACCCTTACCCTTACCCTTACCCTTACCCTTACCCTTACCCTAACCCTTACCCTTGCTTTTACCCTTTAGCTTACCCTTACCCTTACCCTTACCCTTACCCTTACCCTTACCCTTACCCTTACCCTTACCCTTACCCTTACCCTTACCCTTACCCTTACCCTTACCCTTACCCTTACCCTTACCCTTACCCTTACCCTTACCCTTACCCTTACCCTTACCCTTGCTTTTACCCTTAAGCTTACCCTTACCCTTACCCTTACCCTTACCCTTACCCTTACCCTTACCCTTACCCTTACCCTTACCCTTACCCTTACCCTTGCTTTTACCCTTAAGCTTACCCTTACCCTTACCCTTACCCTTACCCTTACCCTTGCTTTTACCCTTAGGCTTACCCTTACCTTTACCCTTACCCTTACCCTTACCCTTACCCTTACCCTTACCCTTACCCTTACCCTTACCCTTACCCTTACCCTTACCCTTACCCTTACCCTTGCTTTTACCCTTAAGCTTACCCTTACCCTAACCCTTACCCTTACCCTTACCCTTACCCTTACCCTTACCCTTACCCTTACCCTTACCCTTGCTTTTACCCTTAAGCTTACCCTTACCCATACCCTTACCCTTACCCTTACCCTTGCTTTTACCCTTAGGCTTACCCTTACCCTTACCCTTACCCTTACCCTTGCTTTTACCCTTAAGCTTACCCTTACCCTTACCCTTACTCTTACCCTTACCCTTACCCTTAACCTTTCCCTTACCCTTACCCTTACCCTTACCCTTACCCTTACCCTTGCTTTTACCCTTAGGCTTACCCTTACCTTTACCCTTACCCTAACCCTTACCCTTACCCTTACCCTTACCCTTACCCTTGCTTTTACCCTTAAGCTTACCCTTACCCTTACCCCTACCCTTACCCTTACCCTTACCCTTACCCTTGCTTTTACCCTTAAGCTTACCCTTACCCTTACCCTTACCCTTACCCTTACCCTTACCCTTACCCTTACCCTTACCCTTACCCTTACCCTTACCCTTACCCTTACCCTTACCCTTGCTTTTACCCTTAAGCTTACCCTTACCCTTACCCTTACCCTTACCCTAACCCTTACCCTTGCTTTTACCCTTAAGCTTACCCTTACCCTTACACTTACCCTTACCCTTACCCTTACCTTTACCCTTACCCTTACCCTAACCCTTACCCTTACCCTCACCCTTACCCTTACCCTTACCCTTACCCTTACCCTTGCTTTTACCCTTAAGCTTACCCTTACCCTTACCCTTACCCTTACCCTTACACTTACCCTTACCCTTACCCTTACCCTTGCTTTTACCCTTAAGCTTACCCTTACCCTTACCCTTACCCTTACCCTTACCCTTACCCTTACCCTTACCCTTGCTTTTACCCTTAGGCTAACCCTTACCTTTACCCTCACCCTTACCCTTACCCTTACCCTTACCCTTACCCTTGCTTTTACCCTTAAGCTTACCCTTACCCTTACCTCTACCCTTACCCTTACCCTTACCCTTGCTTTTACCCTTAAGCTTACCCTTTCCCTTACCCTTACCCTTACCCTTACCCTTGCTTTTACCCTTAGGCTTACCCTTACCCTTACCCTTACCCTTACCCTTGCTTTTACCCTTAAGCTTACCCTTACCCTTACCCTTACTCTTACCCTTACCCTTACCCTTACCCTTACCCTTACCCTTACCCTTACCCTTACCCTTAACCTTACCCTTACCCTTACCCTTACCCTTACCCTTACCCTTACCCTTACCCTTACCCTTACCCTTGCTTTTACCCTTAGGCTTACCCTTACCTTTACCCTTACCCTAACCCTTACCCTTACCCTTACCCTTACCCTTACCCTTGCTTTTACCCTTAAGCTTACCCTTACCCTTACCCTTACCCTTACCCTTACCCTTACCCTTACCCTTACCCTTACCCTTGCTTTTACCCTTAAGCTTACCCTTACCCTTACCCTTACCCTTACCTTTACCCTTACCCTTACCCTTACCCTTACCCTTACCCTTACCCTTGCTTTTACCCTTAAGCTTACCCTTACCCTTACCCTTACCCTTACCCTTGCCCTTACCCTTACCCTTACCCTTACCCTTACCCTTACCCTTACCCTTACCCTTACCCTTGCTTTTACCCTTAAGCTTACCCTTACCCTTACCCTTACCCTTACCCTTACCCTTACCCTTACCCTTACCCTTACCCTTACCCTTACCCTTACCCTTACCCTTACCCTTACCCTTACCCTTACCCTTACCCTTACCCTTACCCTTACCCTTGCTTTTACCCTTAAGCTTACCCTTACCCTTACCCTTACCCTTACCCTTACCCTTACCCTTACCCTTACCCTTTCCCTTACCCTTACCCTTATCCTTGCTTTTACCCTTAGGCTTACCCTTACCTTTACCCTTACCCTTACCCTTACCCTTACCCTTACCCTTGCTTTTACCCTTAAGCTTACCCTTACCCTTACCCTTACCCTTACCCTTAAGCTTACCCTTACCCTTACCCTTACCCTTACCCTTACCCTTACCCTTACCCTTACCCTTACCCTTACCCTTACCTTTACCCTTACCCTTACCCTTGCTTTTACCCTTAAGCTTACCCTTACCCTTACCCTTACCCTTACCCTTACCCTTGCTTTTACCCTTAAGCTTACCCTTACCCTTACCCTTACCCTTACCCTTAATCTTTCCCTTACCCTTACCCTTACCCTTACCCTTACCCTTACCCTTACCCTTACCCTTACCCTTACCCTTACCCTTGCTTTTACCCTTAAGCTTACCCTTACCCTTACCCTTACCCTTACCCTTACCCTTAAGCTTACCCTTACCCTTACCCTTACCCTCACCCTTACTCTTACCCTTGCTTTTACCCTTAAGCTTACCCTTACCCTTGCTTTTACCCTTAAGCTTACCCTTACCCTTACCCTTACCCTTACCCTTACCCTTAAGCTTACCCTTACCCTTACCCTTACCCTCACCCTTACTCTTACCCTTGCTTTTACCCTTAAGCTTACCCTTACCCTTACCCTTACCCTTACCCTTAAGCTTACCCTTACCCTTACCCTTACCCTTACCCTTAAGCTTACCCTTACCCTTACCCTTACCCATACCCTTACCCTTACCCTTACCCTTACCCTTACCCTTACCCTTACCCTTACCCTTGCTTTTACCCTCAAGCTTACCCTTACCCTTACCCTTAACCTTACCCTTACCCTTACCCTTACCCTTACCCTTACCCTTACCCTTGCTTTTACCCTTAGGCTTACCCTTACCTTTACCCTTACCCTTACCCTTACCCTTACCCTTACCCTTACCCTTACCCTTACCCTTACCCTTACCCTTACCTTTACCCTTACCCTTGCTTTTACCCTTAAGCTTACCCTTACCCTTACCCTTACCCTTACCCTTACCCTTACTATTGCTTTTACCCTTAAGCTTACCCTTACCCTTACCCTTACCCTTACCCTCACCCTTGCCTTAACCCTTAGGCTTACCCTTACCCTTTCCCTTACCCTTACCCTTGCTTTTACTCTTAAGCTTACCCTTACCCTTACCCTTACCCTTACCCTCACCCTTACCCTTACCCTTACCCTTACCCTTACCCTTACCCTTACCCTTACCCTTACCCTTACCCTTACCCTTACCCTTGCCTTAACCCTTAAGCTTACCCTTACCCTTACCCTTACCCTTACCCTTACCCTTACCCTTACCCTTACCCTTGCTTTTACCCTTAGGCTTACCCTTACCTTTACCCTTACCCTTACCCTTACCCTTACCCTTACCCTTGCTTTTACCCTTAAGCTTACCCTTACCCTTACCCTTACCCTTACCCTTACCCTTACCCTTACCCTTACCCTTACCCTTGCTTTTACCCTTAAGCTTACCCTTACCCTTACCCTTACCCTTACCCTTACCCTTACCCTTACCCTTACCCTCACCCTTGCTTTTACCCTTAAGCTTACCCTTACCCTTACCCTTACCCTTACCCTTACCCTTACCCTTGCTTTTACCCTTAAGCTTACCCTTACCCTTACCCTTACCCTTACCCTTACCCTTGCTTTTACCCTTAGGCTTACCCTTACCCTTACCCTTACCCTTACCCTTGCTTTTACCCTTAAGCTTACCCTTACCCTTACCCTTACTCTTACTCTTACCCTTACCCTTACCCTTACCCTTACCCTTGCTTTTACCCTTAGGCTTACCCTTACCTTTACCCTTACCCTTACCCTAACCCTTACCCTTACCCTTACCCTTACCCTTACCCTTACCCTTACCCTTGCTTTTACCCTTAAGCTAACCCTTACCCTTACCCTTACCCTTACCCTTAACCTTACCCTTACCCTTGCTTTTACCCTTAAGCTCACCCTTACCCTTACCCTTACCCTTACCCTTACACTTACCCTTACCCTGACCCTTACCCTTGCTTTTACCCTTAAGCTTACCCTTACCCTTACCCTTACCCTTAAGCTTACCCTTACCCTTACCCTTACCCTTACCCTTACCCTTACCCTTGCTTTTACCCTTAAGCTTACCCTTACCCTTACCCTTACCCTTACCCTTGCTTTTACCCTTAAGCTTACCCTTACCCTTACCCTTACCCTTAAGCTTACCCTTACCCTTACACTTACCCTTACCCTTACCCTTACCCTTACCCTTACCCTTGCTTTTACCCTTAAGCTTACCCTTACCCTTACCCTTACCCTTACCCTAACCCTTACCCTTAACCTTACCCTTACCCTTACCCTTACCCTTACCCTTACCCTTACCCTTGCTTTTACCCTTAGGCTTACCCTTACCTTTACCCTTACCCTTACCCTTACCCTTACCCTTACCCTTACCCTAACCCTTACCCTTAACCTTACCCTTACCCTTACCCTTACCCTTACCCTTACCCTTACCCTTGCTTTTACCCTTAAGCTTACCCTTACCCTTACCCTTACCCTTACCCTTACCCTTACCCTTACCCTTACCCTTGCTTTTACCCTTGAGCTTACCCTTACCCTTACCCTTACCCTTACCCTTACCCTTACCCTTACCCTTACCCTTACCCTTACCCTTACCCTTACCCTTGCTTTTACCCTTAAGCTTACCCTTACCCTTACCCTTACTCTTACCCTTACCCTTACCCTTACCCTTACCCTTGCTTTTACCCTTAAGCTTACCCTTACCCTTACCTTTACCCTTACCCTTACCCTTACCCTTACCCTTACCCTTACCCTTACCCTTACCCTTACCCTTACCCTTACCCTTACCCTTACCCTTACCCTTACCCTTACCCTTACCCTTACCCTTACCCTTACCCTTACCCTTACCCTTGCTTTTACCCTTAGGCTTACCCTTACCTTTAGCCTTACCCTTACCCTTACCCTTACCCTTACCCTTACCCTTACCCTTGCTTTTACCCTTAAGCTTACCCTTACCCTTACCCTTACCCTTACCCTTACCCTTACCCTTGCTTTTACCCTTAAGCTTACCCTTACACTTACCCTCACCCTTACACTTACCCTTGCTTTTACCCTTAGGCTTACCCTTACCCTTACCCTTACCCTTAAGCTTACCCTTACCCTTACCCTTACCCTTACCCTTACCCTTACCCTTACCCTTACCCTCACCCTTGCTTTTACCCTTAAGCTTACCCTTACCCTTACCCTTACCCTTACCCTTACCCTTACCCTTACCCTTACCCTTACCCTTACCCTTGCTTTGACCCTTAGGCTTACCCTTACCTTTACCCTTACCCTTACCCTTACCCTTACCCTTACCCTTACCCTTACCCTTACCCTTACCCTTACCCTTACCCTTACCCTTGCTTTTACCCTTAGGCTTACCCTTACCCTTACCCTTACCCTTACCCTTGCTTTTACCCTTAGGCTTACCCTTACCCTTACCCTTACCCTTACCTTTACCCTTACCCTCACCCTTACCCTTACCCTTACCCTTACCCTTACCCTAACCCTTACCCTTGCTTTTACCCTTAGGCTTAACCTTACCTTTACCCTTACCCTTACCCTTACCCTTACCCTTACCCTTACCCTTACCCTTACCCTTACCCTTACCCTTACCCTTACCCTTACCCTTACCCTTACCCTTACACTTGCTTTTACCCTTAAGCTTACCCTTACCCTTACCCTTACCCTTACCCTTACTCTTACCCTTACCCTTACCCTTGCTTTTACCCTTAAGCTTACCCTTACCCTTACCCTTACCCTTACCCTCACCCTTACCCTTACCCTTACCCTTGCTTATACCCTTAAGCTTACCCTTACCCTTACCCTTACCCTTACCCTTACCCTTACCCTTACCCTTCCCTTACCCTTACCCTTACCCTTACCCTTACCCTTACCCTTACCCTTACCCTTGCTTTTACCCTTAGGCTTACCCTTACCTTTACCCTTACCCTTACCCTTACCCTTACCCTTACCCTTACCCTTACCCTTGCTTTTACCCTTAAGCTTACCCTTACCCTTACCCTTACCCTTACCCTTACCCTAACCCTTACCCTTGCTTTTACCCTTAAGCTTACCCTTACCCTTACCCTTACCCTTACCCTTACCCTTACCCTTACCCTTACCCTTACACTTACCCTTACCCTTACCCTTACCCTTGCTTTTACCCTTAAGCTTACCCTTACCCTTACCCTTACCCTTACCCTTACCCTTACCCTTACCCTTACCCTTACCCTTATCCTTACCCTTGCTTTTACCCTTAAGCTTACCCTTACCCTTACCCTTACCCTTACCCTTACCCTTACCCTTACCCTTACCCTTACCCTTACCCTTACCCTTGCTTTTACTCTTAGGCTTACTCTTACCTTTACCCTTACCCTTACCCTTACCCTTACCCTTACCCTCACCCTTACCCTTTCCCTTGCTTTTACCCTTAAGCTTACCCTTACCCTTACCCTTACCCTTACCCTTACCCTTGCTTTTACCCTTAAGCTTACCCTTACCCTTACCCTTAACCTTACCCTTACCCTTGCTTTTACCCTTAGGCGTACCCTTACCCCTACCCTTACCCTTACCCTTGCTTTTACCCTTAAGCTTACCCTTACCCTTACCCTTACTCTTACCCTTACCCTTACCCTTACCCTTACCCTTACCCTTACCCTTACCCTTACCCTTACCCTTACCCTTACCCTTACCCTTGCTTTTACCCTTAGGCTTACCCTTACCTTTACCCTTACCCTTACCCTTACCCTTACCCTTACCCTTGCTTTTACCCTTAAGCTTACCCTTACCCTTACCCTTACCCTTACCCTTACCCTTACCCTTACCCTTACCCTTACCCTCACCCTTACCCTTGCTTTTACCCTTAAGCTTACCCTTACCCTTACCCTTACACTTACCCTTACCCTTACCCTTACCCTTACCCTCACCCTCACCCTTGCTTTTACCCTTAAGCTTACCCTTACCCTTACCCTTACCCTTACTCTTACCCTTACCCTTGCTTTTACCCTTAAGCTTACCCTTACCCTTACCCTTACCCTTACCCTTACCCTTGCTTTTACCCTTAGGCTTACCCTTACCCTTACCCTTGCTTTTACCCTTAAGCTTACCCTTACCCTTACCCTTACCCTTACTCTTACCCTTACCCTTACCCTTACCCTTACCCTTGCTTTTACCCTTAGGCTTACCCTTACCTTTACCCTTACCCTTACCCTTACCCTTACCCTTACCCTTACCCTTACCCTTACCCTTGCTTTTACCCTTAAGCTTACCCTTACCCTTACCTTTACCCTTACCCTTACCCTTACCCTTACCCTTACCCTTGCTTTTACCCTTAAGCTCACCCTTACCCTTACCCTTACCCTAACCCTTACTCTTACCCTTACCCTTGCTTTTACCCTTAAGCTTACCCTTACCCTTACCCTTACCCTTACCCTTAAGCTTACCCTTACCCTTACCCTTACCCTTACCCTTACCCTTACCCTTACCCTTGCTTTTACCCTTAAGCTTACCCTTACCCTTACCCTTACCCTTACCCTTACCCTTGCTTTTACCCTTGAGCTTACCCTTACCCTTACCCTTACCCTTACCCTTAAGCTTACCCTTACCCTTACCCTTACCCTTACCCTTACCCTTACCCTTACCCTTGCTTTTACCCTTAAGCTTACCCTTACCCTTACCCTTACCCTTACCCTTACCCTTACCCTTAACCTTACCCTTACCCTTACCCTTGCTTTTACCCTTAGGCTTACCCTTACCTTTACCCTTACCATTACCCTTACCCTTACCCTTACCCTTACCCTTACCCTTACCCTTACCCTTGCTTTTACCCTTAAGCTTACCCTTACCCTTACCCTTACCCTTACCCTTACCCTTACCCTTACCCTTACCCTTACCCTTACCCTTACCCTTACCCTTACCCTTACCCTTACCCTTAAGCTTACCCTTACCCTTACCCTTACCCTTACCCTTACCCTTGCTTTTACCCTCAAGCTTACCCTTACCCTTACCCTTACCCTAACCCTTACTCTTACCCTTACCCTTGCTTTTACCCTTAAGCTTACCCTTACCCTTACCCTTACCCTTACCCTTAAGCTTACCCTTACCCTTACCCTTACCCTTACCCTTACCCTTACCCTTACCCTTGCTTTTACCCTTAAGCTTACCCTTACCCTTACCCTTACCCTTACCCTTGCTTTTACCCTTAAGCTTACCCTTACCCTTACCCTTACCCTTACCCTTAAGCTTACCCTTACCCTTACCCTTACCCTTACCCTTACCCTTACCCTTGCTTTTACCCTTAAGCTTACCCTTACCCTTACCCTTACCCTTACCCTTACCCTTACCCTTACCCTTACCCTTACCCTTACCCTTGCTTTTACCCTTAGGCTTACCCTTACCTTTACCCTTACCATTACCCTTACCCTTACCCTTACCCTTACCCTTACCCTTACCCTTGCTTTTACCCTTAAGCTTACCCTTAACCTTACCCTTACCCTTACCCTTACCCTTACCCTTACCCTTACCCTTACCCTTACCCTTACCCTTACCCTTACCCTTACCCTTACCCTTACCCTTACCCTTACCCTTACCCTTACCCTTACCCTTGCTTTTACCCTTAAGCTTACCCTTACCCTTACCCTTACCCTTACCCTTACCCTTACCCTTGCTTTTACCCTTAAGCTTACCCTTACCCTTACTCTTACCCCTACCCTTACCCTTACCCTTACCCTTACCCTTACCCTTACCCTTACCCTTACCCTTACCCTTGCTTTTACCCTTAGGCTTACCCTCACCTTTACCCTTACCCTTACCCTTACCCTTACCCTTACCCTTACCCTTACCCTTGCTTTTACCCTTAAGCTTACCCTTACCCTTACCCTTACCCTTACCCTTAGCCTTACCCTTACCCTTGCTTTTACCCTTAAGCTTACCCTTACCCTTACCCTTACCCTTACCCTTACCCTTGCTTTTACCCTTAGGCTTACCCTTACCCTTACCCTTACCCTTACCCTTAAGCTTACCCTTACCCTTACCCTTACCCTTACCCTTACCCTTACCCTTACCCTTACCCTTACCCTTACCCTTACCCTTACCCTTACCCTTACCCTTGCTTTTACCCTTAAGCTTACCCTTACCCTTACCCTTACCCTTACCCTTACCCTTACCCTTACCCTTACCCTTACCCTTACCCTTACCCTTACTTAGGGTAAGGGTAAGGGTAAGCTTAAGGGTAAAAGCAAGGGTAAGGGTAAGGGTAAGGGTAAGGGTAAGGGTAAGGGTAAGGGTAAGGGTAAGCTTAAGGGTAAGGGTAAGGGTAAAGGGTAAGGGTAAGCTTAAGGGTAAAAGCAAGGGTAAGGGTAAGGGTAAGGGTAAGGGTAAGAGTAAGCTTAAGGGTAAGGGTAAGGGTAAGGGTAAGGGTAAGCTTAAGGGTAAAAGCAAGGGTAAGGTTAAGGGTAAGTGTAAGGGTAAGGGTAAGGGTAAGGGTAAGGGTAAGCTTAAGGGTAAGGGTAAGGGTAAGGGTAAGGGTAAGCTTAAGGGTAAAAGCAAGGGTAAGGGTAAGGGTAAGGGTAAGGGTAAGGGTAAGGGTAAGGGTAAGGGTAAGGGTAAGGGTAAGGGTAAGGGTAAGCTTAAGGGTAAGGGTAAGGGTAAGGGTAAGCTTTAGGGTAAAAGCAAGGGTAAGGGTAAGGGTAAGGGTAAGGGTAAGGGTAAGCTTAAGGGTAAGAGTAAGGGTAAGGGTAAGGGTAAGGGTAAGGGTAAGGGTAAGGGTAAGGGTAAGGGTAAGGGTAAGGGTAAGGGTAAGCTTAAGGGTAAGGGTAAGGGTAAGGGTAAGCTTAAGGGTAAAAGCAAGGGTAAGGGTAAGGGTAAGGGTAAGGGTAAGGGTAAAGGTAAGGGTAAGCCTAAGGGTAAAAGCAAGGGTAAGGGTAAGGGTAAGGGTAAGGGTAAGGGTAAGGGTAAGGGTAAGGGTAAGGGTAAGCTTAAGGGTAAAAGCAAGGGTAAGGGTAAGGGTAAGGGTAAGGGTAAGGGTAAGGGTAAGGGTAAGGGTAAGGGTAAGGGTAAGGGTGAGCTTAAGGGTAAAAGCAAGGGTAAGGGTAAGGGTAAGGGGAAGGGTAAGGGTAAGGGTAAGGGTAAGCTTAAGGGTAAAAGCAATGGTAAGGGTAAGGGTAAGGGTAAGGGTAAGGGTTAGGGTAAGGGTAAAGGTAAGGGTAAGCCTAAGGGTAAAAGCAAGGGTAAGGGTAAGGGTAAGGATAAGGGTAAGGGTAAGGGTAAGGGTAAGGGTAAGGGTAAGGGTAAGGGTAAGGGTAAGGGTAAGGGTAAGAGTAAGGGTAAGGGTAAGGGTAAGCTTAAGGGTAAAAGCAAGGGTTAGGGTAAGGGTAAGGGTAAGGGTAAGCCTAAGGGTAAAAGCAAGGGTAAGGGTAAGGGTAAGGGTAAGGGTAAGGGTAAGGGTAAGCTTAAGGGTAAGGGTAAGGGTAAGGGTAAGGGTAAGCCTAAGGGTAAAAGCAAGGGTAAGGGTAAGGGTAAGGGTAAGGGTAAGGGTAAGCTTAAGGGTAAAAGCAAGGGTAAGGGTAAGGCTAAGGGTAAGGGTAAGGGTAAGGGTAAGGGTAAGCTTAAGGGTAAAAGCAAGGGTAAGGGTAAGGGTAAGGGTAAGGGTAAGGGTAAGGGTAAGGGTAAAGGTGAGGGTAAGCCTAAGGGTAAAAGCAAGGGTAAGGGTAAGGGTAAGGGTAAGCTTAAGGGTAAAAGCAAGGGTAAGGGTAAGGGTAAGGGTAAGGGTAAGGGTAAGGGTAAGGGTAAGCTTAAGGGTAAAAGCAAGGGTAAGGGTAAGGGTAAGGGTAAGGGTAAGGGTAAGGGTAAGGGTGAGGGTAAGGGTAAGGGTAAGGGTAAGGGTAAGGGTAAGGGTAAGGGTAAGGGTAAGGGTAAAGGTAAGGTTAAGCCTAAGGGTAAAAGCAAGGGTAAGGGTAAGGGTAAGGGTAAGGGTAAGGGTAAGGGTAAGCTTAAGGGTAAAAGCAAGGGTAAGGGTACGGGTAAGGGTAAGGGTAAGGGTAAGGGTAAGGGTAAGCTTAAGGGTAAAAGCAAGGGTAAGGGTAAGGGTAAGGGTAAGGGTAAGGGTAAGGGTAAGGGTAAGGGTAAGGTAAGGGTAAGGGTAAGGGTAAGGGTAAGGGTAAGGGTAAGGGTAAGGGTAAGGGTAAGGGTAAAAGTAAGGTTAAGCCTAAGGGTAAAAGCAAGGGTAAGGGTAAGGGTAAGGGTAAGGGTAAGGGTAAGGGTAAGGGTAAGGGTAAGGGTAAGGGTAAGGGTAAGGGTAAGGGTAAGGGTAAGGGTAAGGGTAAGGGTAAGGGTAAGGGTAAGGGTAAGGGTAAGCTTAAGGGTAAAAGCAAGGGTAAGGGTAAGGGTAAGGGTAAGGGTAAGCCTAAGGGTAAAAGCAAGGGTAAGGGTAAGGGTAAGGGTAAGGGTAAGGGTAAGCTTAAGGGTAAAAGCAAGGGTAAGGGTAAGGGTAAGGGTAAGCTTAAGGGTAAAAGCAAGGGTAAGGGTAAGGGTAAGGGTAAGGTTAAGGGTAAGGGTAAGAGGGTAAGGATTAGGGTAAGGGTAGGGGTAAAGGTAAGGGTAAGCCTAAGGGTCAAAGCAAGGGTAAGGGTTAGGGTAAGGGTAAGGGTAAGGGTAAGGGTAAGGGTAAGGGTAAGGGTAAGGGTAAGGGTAAGGGTAAGGGTAAGCTTAAGGGTAAAAGCAAGGGTAAGGGTAAGGGTAAGGGTAAGGGTAAGGGTGAGGGTAAGGGTAAGGGTAAGGGTAAGGGTAAGGGTAAGCTTAAGGGTAAGGGTAAGGGTAAGGATAAGGGTAAGCCTAAGGGTAAAAGCAAGGGTAAGTGTAAGGGTAAGAGTAAGGGTAAGGGTAAGCTTACCCTTACCCTTACCCTTACCCTTACCCTTACCCTTGCTTTTACCCTTGAGCTTACCCTTACCCTTACCCTTACCCTTACCCTTACCCTTACCCTTACCCTTATCCTTACCCTTGCTTTTACCCTTAAGCTGACCCTTACCCTTACCCTTACCCTTACCCTTACCCTTACCCTTACCCTTACCCTTACCCTTACCCTTGCTTTTACTCTTAGGCTTACCCTTACCTTTACCCTTACACTTACCCTTACCCTTACCCTCACCCTTACCCTTACCCTTGCTTTTACCCTTAAGCTTACCCTTACCCTTACCCTTACCCTTACCCTTACCCTTGCTTTTACCCTTAAGCTTACCCTTACCCTTACCCTTTACCTCACCCTTACCCTTGCTTTTACCCTTAGGCTTACCCTTACCCTTACCCTTACCCTAACCCTTGCTTTTACCCTTAAGCTTACCCTTACCCTTACCCTTACTCTTACCCTTACCTTTACCCTTACCCTTACCCTTACCCTTACCCTTACCCTTACCCTTACCCTTACCCTTACCCTTACCCTTACCCTTACCCTTGCTTTTACCCTTAGGCTTACCCTTACCTTTACCCTTACCCTAACCCTTACCCTTACCCTTACCCTTACCCTAACCATTGCTTTTACCCTTAAGCTTACCCTTACCCTTACCCTTACCCTTACCCTTACCCTTACCCTTACCCTTACCCTTGCTTTTACCCTTAAGCTCACCCTTACCCTTACCCTTACCCTTACCCTTACCCTTACCCTTACCCTTACCCTTACCCTTACCCTTGCTTTTACCCTTAAGCTTACCCTTACCCTTACCCTTACCCTTACCCTTACCCTTACCCTTACCCTTACCCTTGCTTTTACCCTTAGGCTTACCCTTACCTTTACCCTTACCCTTACCCTTACCCTTACCCTTACCCTTGCTTATCCTTACCTTTGCTTTTACCCTTAAGCTTACCCTTACCCTTACCCTTACCCTTACCCTTACCCTTACCCTTACCCTTACCCTTACCCTTGCTTTTACTGTTAGGCTTACCCTTACCTTTACCCTTACCCTTACCCTTACCCTTACCCTCACCCTTACCCTTACCCTTGCTTATACCCTTAAGCTTACCCTTACCCTTACCCTTACCCTTACCCTTACCCTTGCTTTTACCCTTAAGCTTACCCTTACCCTTACCCTTAACCTTACCCTTACCCTTGCTTTTACCCTTAGGCTTACCCTTACCCTTACCCTTACCCTTACCCTTGCTTTTACCCTTAAGCTTACCCTTACCCTTACCCTTACTCTTACCCTTACCCTTACCCTTACCCTTACCCTTACCCTTACCCTTACCCTTACCCTTACCCTTACCCTTACCCTTACCCTTACCCTTACCCTTACCCTTACCCTTGCTTTTACCCTTAGGCTTACCCTTACCTTTACCCTTACCCTAACCCTTACCCTTACCCTTACCCTTACCCTTACCCTTGCTTTTACCCTTAAGCTTACCCTTACCATTACCCTTACCCTTACCCTTACCCTTACCCTTACCCTTACCCTTACCCTTACCCTTACCCTTACCCTTACCCTTACCCTTGCTTTTACCCTTAAGCTTACCCTTACCCTTACCCTTACCCTTACCCTTACCCTTACCCTTACCCTTACCCTTACCCTTGCTTTTACCCTTAAGCTTACCCTTACCCTTACCCTTACCCTTACCCTTACCCTTACCCTTACCCTTACCCTTGCTTTTACCCTTAGGCTTACCCTTACCTTTACCCTTACCCTTACCCTTACCCTTACCCTTACCCTTGCTTTTACCCTTAAGCTTACCCTTACCCTTACCCTTACCCTTACCCTTACCCTTACCCTTACCCTTACCCTTACCCTTACCCTTATCCTTACCCTTGCTTTTACCCTTAAGCTTACCCTTACCCTTACCCTTACCCTTACCCTTACCCTTACCCTTACCCTTACCCTTACCCTTGCTTTTACTCTTAGGCTTACCCTTACCTTTACCCTTACCCTTACCCTTACCCTTACCCCCACCCTTACCCTTACCCTTGCTTTTACCCTTAAGCTTACCCTTACCCTTACCCTTACCCTTACCCTTACCCTTGCTTTTACCCTTAAGCTTACCCTTACCCTTACCCTTAACCTTACCCTTACCCTTGCTTTTACCCTTAAGCTTACCCTTACCCTTACCCTTACCCTTACCCTTGCTTTTACCCTTAAGCTTACCCTTACCCTTACCCTTACTCTTACCCTTACCCTTACCCTTACCCTTACCCTTACCCTTACCCTTACCCTTACCCTTACCCTTACCCTTACCCTTACCCTTGCTTTTACCCTTAGGCTTACCCTTACCTTTACCCTTACCCTAACCCTTACCCTTACCCTTACCCTTACCCTTACCCTTACCCTTGCTTTTACCCTTAAGCTTACCCTTACCATTACCCTTACCCTTACCCTTACCCTTACCCTTACCCTTACCCTTACCCTTACCCTTACCCTTACCCTTACCCTTACCCTTGCTTTTACCCTTAAGCTTACCCTTACCCTTACCCTTACCCTTACCCTTACCCTTACCCTTCCCCTTACCCTTACCCTTGCTTTTACCCTTAAGCTTACCCTTACCCTTACCCTTACCCTTACCCTTACCCTTACCCTTACCCTTACCCTTACCCTTACCCTTACCCTTGCTTTTACCCTTAGGCTTACCCTTACCTTTACACTTACCCTTACCCTTACCCTTACCCTTACCCTTGCTTTTACCCTTGAGCTTACCCTTACCCTTACCCTTACCCTTAAGCTTACCCTTACCCTTACCCTTACCCTTACCCTTACCCTTACCCTTACCCTTACCCTTACCCTTACCCTTACCCTTGCTTTTACCCTTAAGCTTACCCTTACCCTTACCCTAACCCTTACCCTTACCCTTGCTTTTACCCTTAAGCTTACCCTTAAGCTTACCCTTACCCTTACCCTTACCCTTACCCTTACCCTTACCCTTACCCTTACCCTTACCCTTACCCTTACCCTTACCCTTACCCTTACCCTTACCCTTACCCTTGCTTTTACCCTTAAGCTTACCCTTACCCTTACCCTTACCCTTACCCTTAAGCTTACCCTTACCCTTACCCTTACCCTTACCCTTACCCTTAACCTTACCCTTGCTTTTACCCTTAAGCTTACCCTTACCCTTACCCTTACCCTTAAGCTTACCCTTACTTTTACCCTTACCCTTACCCTTACCCTTGCTTTTACCCTTAAGCTTACCCTTACCCTTACCCTTACCCTTACCCTTAAGCTTACCCTTACCCTTACCCTTACCCTTACCCTTACCCTTACCCTTACCCTTACCCTTGCTTTTACCCTTAAGCTTACCCTTACCCTTACCCTTACCCTTACCCTTGCTTTTACCCTTAAGCTTACCCTTACCCTTACCCTTACCCTTACCCTTAAGCTTACCCTTACCCTTACCCTTACCCTTACCCTTACCCTTACCCTTACCCTTACCCTTACCCTTACCCTTACCCTTGCTTTTACCCTTAAGCTTACCCTTACCCTTACCCTTACCCTTACCCTTACCCTTACCCTTACCCTTACCCTTACCCTTGCTTTTACCCTTAGGCTTACCCTTACCTTTACCCTTACCCTTACCCTTACCCTTACCCTTACCCTTACCCTTACCCTTACCCTTACCCTTACCCTTACCCTTACCCTTGCTTTTACCCTTAAGCTTACCCTTACCCTTACCCTTACCCTTACCCTTACCCTTACCCTTGCTTTTACCCTTAAGCTTACCCTTACCCTTACCCTTACCCTTACCCTTACCCTTGCTTTTACCCTTAGGCTTACCCTTACCCTTACCCTTACCCTTACCCTTGCTTTTACCCTTAAGCTTACCCTTACCCTTACCCTTACCCTTACCCTTACCCTTACCCTTACCCTTACCCTTACCCTTACCCTTACCCTTACCCTTACCCTTACCCTTACCCTTACCCTTACCCTTACCCTTACCCTTACCCTTACCCTTGCTTTTACCCTTAGGCTTACCCTTACCTTTACCCTTACCCTTACCCTTACCCTTACCCTTACCCTTGCTTTTACCCTTAAGCTTACCCTTACCCTTACCCTTACCCTTACCCTTACCCTTACCCTTACCCTTACCCTTACCCTTACCCTTACCCTTACTCTTACCCTTACCCTTGCTTTTACCCTTAAGCTTATCCTTACCCTTACCCTTACCCTTACCCTTACCCTTACCCTTACCCTTACCCTTACCCTTACCCTTACCCTTACCCTCACCCTTGCTTTTACCCTTAAGCTTACCCTTACCCTTACCCTTACCCTTACCCTTACCCTTACCCTTCCTTTTACCCTTAAGCTTACCCTTACCCTTACCCTTACCCTTACCCTTGCTTTTACCCTTAGGCTTACCCTTACCCTTACCCTTACCCTTATCCTTGCTTTTACCCTTAAGCTTACCCTTACCCTTACCCTTACCCTTACTCTTACCCTTACCCTTACCCTTACCCTTACCCTTGCTTTTACCCTTAGGATTTACCTTACCTTTACCTTTACCCTTACCGTTACCCTTACCCTTACCCTTACCCTTACCCTTACCCTTACCCTTACCCTTACCCTTGCTTTTACCCTTAAGCTTACCCTTACCCTTACCCTTACCCTTACCCTTACCCTTACCCTTACCCTTACCCTTACCCTTACCCTTACCCTTGCTTTTACCCTTAAGCTCACCCTTACCCTTACCCTTACCCTTACCCTTACCCTTACCCTTACCCTTACTCTTACCCTTACCCTTGCTTTTACCCTTAAGCTTACCCTTACCCTTACCCTTACCCTTACCCTTAAGCTTACCCTTACCCTTACCCTTACCCTTACCCTTACCCTTACCCTTACCCTTACCCTTACCCTTACCCTTGCTTTTACCCTTAAGCTTACCCTTACCCTTACCCTTACCCTTACCCTTACCCTTGCTTTTACCCTTAAGCTTACCCTTACCCTTACCCTTACCCTTACCCTTAAGCTTACCCTTACCCTTACCCTTACCCTTACCCTTACCCTTGCTTTTACCCTTAAGCTTACCCTTACCCTTACCCTTACCCTTACCCTTACCCTTACCCTTACCCTTACCCTTACCCTTACCCTTACCCTTACCCTTACCCTTGCTTTTACCCTTAGGCTTACCCTTACCTTTACCCTTACCATTACCCTTACCCTTACCCTTACCCTTACCCTTACCCTTACCCTTGCTTTTACCCTTAAGCTTACCCTTACCCTTACCCTTACCCTTACCCTTACCCTTACCCTTGCTTTTACCCTTAAGCTTACCCTTACCCTTACCCTTACCCTTACCCTTACCCTTGCTTTTACCCTTAGGCTTACCCTTACCCTTACCCTTACCCTTACCCTTGCTTTTACCCTTAAGCTTACCCTTACCCTTACCCTTACCCTTACCCTTACCCTTACCCTTACCCTTACCCTTACCCTTACCCTTACCCTTACCCTTACCCTTACCCTTACCCTTACCCTTACCCTTACCCTTACCCTTACCCTTACCCTTACCCTTACCCTTACCCTTACCCTTACCCTTACCCTTGCTTTTACCCTTAGGCTTACCCTTACCTTTACCCTTACCCTTACCCTTACCCTTACCCTTACCCTTGCTTTTACCCTTAAGCTTACCCTTACCCTTACCCTTACCCTTACCCTTACCCTTACCCTTACCCTTACCCTTACCCTTACCCTTACCCTTACCCTTACTCTTACCCTTACCCTTGCTTTTACCCTTAAGCTTACCCTTACCCTTACCCTTACCCTTACCCTTACCCTTACCCTTACCCTTACCCTTACCCTTACCCTTACCCTTACCCTCACCCTTGCTTTTACCCTTAAGCTTACCCTTACCCTTACCCTTACCCTTACCCTTACCCTTACCCTTACCCTTGCTTTTACCCTTAAGCTTACCCTTACCCTTACCCTTACCCTTACCCTTGCTTTTACCCTTAGGCTTACCCTTACCCTTACCCTTACCCTTATCCTTGCTTTTACCCTTAAGCTTACCCTTACCCTTACCCTTACCCTTACTCTTACACTTACCCTTACCCTTACCCTTACCCTTGCTTTTACCCTTAGGCTTAACCTTACCTTTACCTTTACCCTTACCGTTACCCTTACCCTTACCCTTACCCTTACCCTTACCCTTACCCTTACCCTTACCCTTGCTTTTACCCTTAAGCTTACCCTTACCCTTACCCTTACCCTTACCCTTACCCTTACCCTTACCCTTACCCTTACCCTTACCCTTACCCTTGCTTTTACCCTTAAGCTCACCCTTACCCTTACCCTTACCCTTACCCTTACCCTTACCCTTACTCTTACCCTTACCCTTGCTTTTACCCTTAAGCTTACCCTTACCCTTACCCTTACCCTTACCCTTAAGCTTACCCTTACCCTTACCCTTACCCTTACCCTTACCCTTACCCTTACCCTTACCCTTACCCTTGCTTTTACCCTTAAGCTTACCCTTACCCTTACCCTTACCCTTACCCTTACCCTTGCTTTTACCCTTAAGCTTACCCTTACCCTTACCCTTACCCTTACCCTTAAGCTTACCCTTACCCTTACCCTTACCCTTACCCTTACCCTTGCTTTTACCCTTAAGCTTACCCTTACCCTTACCCTTACCCTTACCCTTACCCTTACCCTTACCCTTACCCTTACCCTTACCCTTACCCTTGCTTTTACCCTTAGGCTTACCCTTACCTTTACCCTTACCATTACCCTTACCCTTACCCTTACCCTTACCCTTACCCTTACCCTTGCTTTTACCCTTAAGCTTACCCTTACCCTTACCCTTACCCTTACCCTTACCCTTACCCTTACCCTTACCCTTACCCTTACCCTTACCCTTACCCTTACCCTTACCCTTACCCTTACCCTTACCCTTACCCTTACCCTTACCCTTACCCTTACCCTTACCCTTACCCTTACCCTTACCCTTACCCTTACCCTTACCCTTACCCTTGCTTTTACCCTTAAGCTTACCCTTACCCTTACCCTTACCCTTACCCTTACCCTTACCCTTACCCTTGCTTTTACCCTTAAGCTTACCCTTACCCTTACTCTTACCCCTACCCTTACCCTTACCCTTACCCTTACCCTTACCCTTACCCTTACCCTTGCTTTTACCCTTAGGCTTACCCTCACCTTTACCCTTACCCTTACCCTTACCCTTACCCTTACCCTTACTTTTACCCTTAAGCTTACCCTTACCCTTACCCTTACCCTTAGCTTTACCCTTACCCTTGCTTTTACCCTTAAGCTTACCCTTACCCTTACCCTTACCCTTACCCTTACCCTTGCTTTTACCCTTAGGCTTACCCTTACCCTTACCCTTACCCTTACCCTTAAGCTTACCCTTACCCTTACCCTTACCCTTACCCTTACCCTTACCCTTACCCTTTCCCTTACCCTTACCCTTGCTTTTACCCTTAAGCTTACCCTTACCCTCACCCTTACCCTTACCCTTACCCTTACCCTTACCCTTACCCTTACCCTTACCCTTACTTAGGGTAAGGGTAAGGGTAAGCTTAAGGGTAAAAGCAAGGGTAAGGGTAAGGGTAAGGGTAAGGGTAAGGGTAAGGGTGAGGGTAAGGGTAAGCTTAAGGGTAAGGGTAAGGGTAAGGGTCAGCTTAAGGGTAAAAGCAAGGGTAAGGGTAAGGGTAAGGGTAAGGGTAAGGGTAAGCTTAAGGGAAAGGGTAAGGGTAAGGGTAAGGGTAAGCTTAAGGGTAAAAGCAAGGGTAAGGTTAAGGGTAAGGGTAAGGGTAAGGGTAAGGGTAAGGGTAAGCTTAAGGGTAAGGGTAAGGGTAAGGGTAAGGGTAAGCTTAAGGGTAAAAGCAAGGGTAAGGGTAAGGGTAAGGGTAAGGGTAAGGGTAAGGATAAGGGTAAGGGTAAGGGTAAGGGTAAGGGTAAGGGTAAGGGTAAGGGTAAGCTTAAGGGTAAGGGTAAGGGTAAGGGTAAGCTTAAGGGTAAAAGCAAGGGTAAGGGTAAGGGTAAGGGTAAGGGTAAGGGTAAGCTTAAGGGTAAAAGCAAGGGTAAGGGTAAGGGTAAGGGTAAGGGTAAGGGTAAGGGTAAGGGTAAGGGTAAGGGTAAGGGTAAGGGTAAGGGTAAGGGTAAGGGTAAGGGTAAGCTTAAGGGTAAGGGTAAGGGTAAGGGTAAGCTTAAGGGTAAAAGCAAGGGTAAGGGTAAGGGTAAGGGTAAGGGTAAGGGTAAGGGTAAGGGTAAAGGTAAGGGTAAGCCTAAGGGTAAAAGCAAGGGTAAGGGTAAGGGTAAGGGTGAGGGTAAGGGTAAGGGTAAGGGTAAGGGTAAGGGTAAGGGTAAGGGTAAGGGTAAGCTTAAGGGTAAAAGCAAGGGTAAGGGTAAGGGTAAGGGTAAGGGTAAGGGTAAGGGTAAGGGTAAGGGTAAGGGTAAGGGTGAGCTTAAGGGTAAAAGCAAGGGTAAGGGTAAGGGTAAGGGTAAGGGTAAGGGTAAGGGTAAGGGTAAGGGTAAGGGTAAGGGTAAGGGTAAGGGTAAGGGTAAGGGTAAGGGTAAGGGTAAGGGTAAGCTTAAGGGTAAAAGCAAGGGTAAGGGTAAGGGTAAGGGTAAGGGTAAGGGTTAGGGTAAGGGTAAAGGTAAGGGTAAGCCTAAGGGTAAAAGCAAGGGTAAGGGTAAGGGTAAGGGTAAGGGTAAGGGTAAGGGTAAGGGTAAGGGTAAGGGTAAGGGTAAGGGTAAGGGTAAGGGTAAGGGTAAGAGTAAGGGTAAGGGTAAGGGTAAGCTTAAGGGTAAAAGCAAGGGTAAGGGTAAGGGTAAGGGTAAGGGTAAGCCTAAGGGTAAAAGCAAGGGTAAGGGTAAGGTTAAGGGTAAGGGTAAGGGTAAGCTTAAGGGTAAAAGCAAGGGTAAGGGTAAGGGTAAGGGTAAGGGTAAGGGTAAGCTTAAGGGTAAAAGCAAGGGTAAGGGTAAGGGTGAGGGTAAGGGTACGGGTAAGGGTAAGGGTAAAGGTAAGAGTAAGCCTAAGAGTAAAAGAAAGGGTAAGGGTAAGGGTAAGGGTAAGGGTAAGGGTAAGGGTAAGGGTAAGGGTAAGGGTAAGGGTAAGCTTAAGGGTAAAAGCAAGGGTAAGGATAAGGGTAAGGGTAAGGGTAAGGGTAAGGGTAAGTGTAAGGGTAAGGGTAAGGGTAAGCTTAAGGGTAAAAGCAAGGGTAAGGGTAAGGGTAAGGGTAAGGGTAAGGGTAAGCTTTCCCTTACCCTTACCCTTACCCTTACACTTACCCTTGCTTTTACCCTTAGGCTTACCCTTACCCTTACCCTTACCCTTACCCTTAAGCTTACCCTTACCCTTACCCTTACCCTTAACCTTACCCTTACCCTTACCCTTACCCTTACCCTTACCCTTACCCTTACCCTTGCTTTTACCCTTAAGCTTACCCTTACCCTTACCCTTACCCTTACCCTTACCCTTACCCTTGCTTTGACCCTTAGGCTTACCCTTACCTTTACCCTTACCCTTACCCTTACCCTTACCCTTACCCTTACCCTTACCCTTACCCTTAACCTTACCATTGCTTTTACCCTTAAGCTTACCCTTACCCTTACCCTTACCCTTACCCTTACCCTTACCCTTACCCTTGCTTTTACCCTTAAGCTTACCCTTACCCTTACCCTTACCCTTACCCTTACCCTTGCTCTTACCCTTAGGCTAACCCTTACCCTTACCCTTACCCTTACCCTTGCTTTTACACTTAGGCTTAACCTTACCTTTACCCTTACCCTTACCCTTACCCTTACCCTTACCCTTACCCTCACCCTTACCCTTACCCTTAACCTTGCTTTTACCCTTAAGCTTACCCTTACCCTTACCCTTACCCTTACCCTTACCCTTACCCTTACCCTTGCTTTTACCCTTAAGCTTACCCTTACCCTTACCCTTACCCTTACCCTCACCCTTACCCTTACCCTTACCCTTGCTTATACCCTTAAGCTTACCCTTACCCTTACCCTTACCCTCACCCTTACCCTTACCCTTACCCTTACCCTTACCCTTACCCTTACCCTTACCCTTGCTTTTACCCTTAGGCTTACCCTTACCTTTACCCTTACCCTTACCCTTACCCTTACCCTTACCCTTGCTTTTACCCTTAAGCTTACCCTTACCCTTACCCTTACCCTTACCCTTACCCTTACCCTTACCCTTAAGCTTACCCTTACCCTTACTCTTACCCTTACCCTTACCCTTACCCTTACTCTTACCCTTATCCTTACCCTTGCTTTTACCCTTAAGCTTACCCTCACCCTTACCCTTACCCTTACCCTTACCCTTACCCTTACCCTTACCCTTACCCTTGCTTTTACTCTTAGGCTTACCCTTACCTTTACCCTTACCCTTACCCTTACCCTTACCCTCACCCTTACCCTTACCCTTGCTTTTACCCTTAAGCTTACACTTACCCTTACCCTTACCCTTACCCTTACCCTTGCTTTTACCCTTAAGCTTACCCTTACCCTTACCCTTAACCTTACCCTTACCCTTGCTTTTACCCTTAGGCTTACCCTTACCCTTACCCTTACCCTTACCCTTGCTTTTACCCTTAAGCTTACCCTTACCCTTACCCTTACTCTTACCCTTACCCTTACCCTTACCCTTACCCTTACCCTTACCCTTACCCTTACCCTTACCCTTACCCTTACCCTTGCTTTTACCCTTAGGCTTACCCTTACCTTTACCCTTACCCTAACCCTTACCCTTACCCTTACCCTTACCCTTGCTTTTACCCTTAAGCTTACCCTTACCCTTACCCTTACCCTTACCCTTACCCTTACTCTTACCCTTACCCTTACCCTTACCCTTGCTTTTACCCTTAAGCTTACCCTTACCCTTACCCTTACCCTTACCCTTACCCTTACCCTTACCCTTACCCTTGCTTTTACCCTTAAGCTTACCCTTACCCTTACCCTTACCCTTACCCTTACCCTTACCCTTACCCTTACCCTTACCCTTACCCTTACCCTTACCCTTACCCTTACCCTTACCCTTACCCTTACCCTTACCCTTACCCTTACCCTTGCTTTTACCCTTAGGCTTACCCTTACCTTTACCCTTACCCTTACCCTTACCCTTACCCTTGCTTTTACCCTTAAGCTTACCCTTACCCTTACCCTTACCCTTAAGCTTACCCTTACCCTTACCCTTACCCTTACCCTTACCCTTACCCTTACCCTTACCCTTACCCTTACCCTTGCTTTTACCCTTAAGCTTACGTTTACCCTTACCCTTACCCTTACCCTTACCCTTGCTTTTACCCTTAAGCTTACCCTTACCCTTACCCTTACCCTTAAGCTTACCCTTACCCTTACCCTTACCCTTACCCTTACCCTTACCCTTACCCTTACCCTTACCCTTACCCTTACCCTTACCCTTACCCTTACCCTTACCCTTACCCTTACCCTAACCCTTACCCTTACCCTTACCCTTACCCTAAGTAAGGGTAAGGGTAAGGGTAAGGGTAAGGGTAAGGGTAAGGGTAAGGGTAAGGGTAAGGGTAAGGGTAAGGGTAAGCTTAAGGGTAAAAGCAAGGGTAAGGGTAAGGGTAAGGGTAAGGGTAAGGGTAAGGGTAAGGGTAAGGGTAAGGGTAAGGGTAAGGGTAAGGGTAAGGGTAAGCTTAAGGGTAAGGGTAAGGGTAAGGGTAAGGGTAAGCCTAAGGGTAAAAGCAAGGGTAAGGGTAAGGGTAAGGGTAAGGGTAAGCTTAAGGGTGAAAGCAAGGGTAAGGGTAAGGCTAAGGGTAAGGGTTAGGGTAAGGGTAAGGGTAAGCTTAAGGGTAAAAGCAAGGGTAAGGGTAAGGGTAAGGGTAAGGGTAAGGATAAGGGTAAGGGTAAAGGTGAGGGTAAGCCTAAGGGTAAAAGCAAGGGTAAGGGTAAGGGTAAGGGTAAGGGTAAGGGTAAGGGTAAGGGTAAGGGTAAGGGTAAGGGTAAGGGTAAGGGTAGGGGTAAGAGTAAGGGTAAGGGTAAGCTTAAGGGTAAAAGCAAGGGTAAGGGTAAGGGTAAGGGTAAGGGTGAGGGTAAGGGTAAGGGTAAGCTTAAGGGTAAAATCAAGGGTAAGGGTAAGGGTAAGGGTAAGGGTAAGGGTAAGGGTAAGGGTAAAGGTAAGGGTAATGGTAAGGGTAAGGGTAAGGGTAAGGGTAAGGGTAAGGGTAAGGGTAAGGGTAAGGGTAAGGGTAAGGGTAAGCTTAAGGGTAAAAGCAAGGGTATGGGTAAGGGTAAGGGTAAGGGTAAGGGTAAGCCTAAGGGTAAAAGCAAGGGTAAGGGTAAGGGTAAGGGTAAGGGTAAGCTTAAGGGTAAAAGCAAGGGTAAGGGTAAGGGTAAGGGTAAGGGTAAGGGTAAGGGTAAGCTTAAGGGTAAAAGCAAGGGTAAGGGTAAGGGTAAGGGTAAGGGTAAGGGTAAGGGTAAGGGTAAAGGTAAGGGTAAGCCTAAGGGTAAAAGCAAGGGTAAGGGTAAGGGTAAGGGTAAGGGTAAGGGTAAGGGTAAGCTTAAGGGTAAAAGCAAGGGTAAGGGTAAGGGTAAGGGTAAGGGTAAGCTTAAGGGTAAAAGCAAGGGTAAGTGTAAGGGTAAGGGTAAGGGTAAGGGTAAGGGTAAGGGTAAGGGTAAAGGTAAGGGTAAGGGTAAGGGTAAGGGTAAGGGTAAGGGTAAGGGTAAGCTTAAGGGTAAAAGCAAGGGTAAGGGTTAGGGTAAGGGTAAGGGTAAGGGTAAGGGTAAGGGTAAGCTTAAGGGTAAAAGCAAGGGTAAGGGTAAGGGTAAGGGTAAGGGTAAGGGTAAGGGTAAGGGTAAGGGTAAGGGTAAGGGTAAGGGTAAGGGTAAGGGTAAGCTTAAGGGTAAAAGCAAGGGTAAGGGTAAGGGTAAGGGTAAGGGTAAGGGTAAGGGTAAGGGTAAGGGTAAGGGTAAGGGTAAGGGTAAGGGTAAAAGCAAGGGTAAGGGTAAGGGTAAGGGTAAGGGTAAGGGTAAGGGTTAGGGTAAGGGTAAAGGTAAGGGTAAGCCTAAGGGTAAAAGCAAGGGTAAGGGTAAGGGTAAGGGTAAGGGTAAGGGTAAGGGTAAGGGTAAGGGTAAGGGTAAGGGTAAGGGTAAGAGTAAGGGTAAGGGTAACGGTAAGCTTAAGGGTAAAAGCAAGGGTGAGGGTAAGGGTAAGGGTAAGGGTAAGCCTAAGGGTAAAAGCAAGGGTAAGGGTAAGGGTAAGGGTAAGGGTAAGGGTAAGCTTAAGGGTAAAAGCAAGGGTAAGGGTAAGGGTAAGGGTAAGGGTAAGCTTAAGGGTAAAAGCAAGGGTAAGGGTAAGGGTAAGGGTAACGGTAAGGGTAAGGGTAAGGGTAAGGGTAAGGGTAAGGGTAAGGGGCTTACCCTTACCCTTACCCTTACCCTCACCCTTACCCTTACCCTTACCCTTACCCTTACCCTTGCTTTTACCCTTAAGCTTACCCTTACCCTTACCCTTACCCTTACCCTTACCCTTACCCTTACCCTTACCCTTACCCTTACCCTCACCCTTGCTTTTACCCTTAAGCTTACCCTTACCCTTACCCTTACCCTTACCCTTACCCTTACCCTTGCTTTTACCCTTAAGCTTACCCTTACCCTTACCCTTACCCTTACCCTTACCCTTGCTTTTACCCTTAGGCTTACCCTTACCCTTACCCTTACCCTTACCCTTACCCTTACCCTTACCCTTACCCTTACCCTTGCTTTTACCCTTAAGCTTACCCTTACCCTTACCCTTACCCTTACCCTTACCCTTACCCTTACCCTTACCCTTACCCTTACCCTCACCCTTGCTTTTACCCTTAAGCTTACCCTTACCCTTACCCTTATCCTTACCCTTACCCTTACCCTTACCCTTGCTTTTACCCTTAAGCTTACCCTTACCCTTACCCTTACCCTTACCCTTACCCTTGCTTTTACCCTTAGGCTTACCCTTACCCTTACCCTTAACCCTTACCCTTGCTTTTACCCTTAAGCTTACCCTTACCCTTACCCTTACCCTTACTCTTACCCTTACCCTTACCCTTACCCTTACCCTTGCTTTTACCCTTAGGCTTACCCTTACCTTTACCCTTACCCTTACCCTTACCCTTACCCTTACCCTTACCCTTACCCTTACCCTTACCCTTACCCTTGCTTTTACCCTTAAGCTTACCCTTACCCTTACCCTTACCCTTACCCTTACCCTTACCCTTACCCTTACCCTTACCCTTACCCTTACCCTTACCCTTACCCTTACCCTTACCCTTACCCTTACCCTTACCCTTACCCTTACCCTTGCTCTTACCCTTAAGCTCACCCTTACCCTTACCCTTACCCTTACCCTTACCCTTACCCTTTCTCTTACCCTTACCCTTGCTTTTACCCTTACCCTTACCCTTACCCTTACCCTTAAGCTTACCCTTACACTTACCCTTACCCTTACCCTTACCCTTACCCTTGCTTTTACCCTTAAGCTTACTCTTACCCTTACCCTTACCCTTACCCTTACCCTTGCTTTTACCCTTAAGCTTACCCTTACCCTTACCCTTACCCTTACCCTTAAGCTTACGCTTACCCTTACCCTTACCCTTACCCTTACCCTTACCCTTACCCTTGCTTTTACCCTTAAGCTTACCCTTACCCTTACCCTTACCCTTACCCTTACCCTTACCCTTACCCTTACCCTTACCCTTACCCTCACCCTTGCTTTTACCCTTAGGCTTACCCTTACCTTTACCCTTACCATTACCCTTACCCTTACCCTTACCCTTACCCTTACCCTTACCCTTGCTTTTACCCTTAAGCTTACCCTTACCCTTACCCTTACCCTTACCCTTACCCTTACCCTTGCTTTTACCCTTAAGCTTACCCTTACCCTTACCCTTACCCTTACCCTTACCCTTACCCTTACCCTTACCCTTACCCTTACCCTTACCCTTACCCTTACCCTTACCCTTACCCTTACCCTTACCCTTACCCTTACCCTTACCCTTACCCTTACCCTTACCCTTACCCTTTCCCTTACCCTTACCCTTACCCTTACCCTTACCCTTACCCTTGCTTTTACCCTTAAGCTTACCCTTACCCTTACCCTCACCCTTACCCTTACCCTTACCCTTACCCTTGCTTTTACCCTTAAGCTTACCCTTACCCTTACTCTTACCCCTACCCTTACCCTTACCCTTACCCTTACCCTTACCCTTACCCTTACCCTTACCCTTGCTTTTACCCTTAGGCTTACCCTCACCTTTACCCTTACCCTTACCCTTACCCTTACCCTTACCCTTACCCTTACCCTTGCTTTTACCCTTAAGCTTACCCTTACCCTTACCCTTACCCTTACCCTTAAGCTTACCCTTACCCTTACCCTTACCCTTACCCTTACCCTTAACCTTACCCTTGCTTTTACCCTTAAGCTTACCCTTACCCTTACCCTTACCCTTACCCTTAAGCTTACCCTTACCCTTACCCTTACCCTTACCCTTACCCTTGCTTTTACCCTTAAGCTTACCCTTACCCTTACCCTCACCCTTACCCTTAAGCTTACCCTTACCCTTACCCTTACCCTTACCCTTACCCTTACCCTTACCCTTACCCTTACCCTTACCCTTACCCTTACCCTTACCCTTACCCTTGCTTTTACCCTTAAGCTTACCCTTACCCTTACCCTAAGTAAGGGTAAGGGTAAGGGTAAGGGTAAGGGTAAGGGTAAGGGTAAGGGTAAGGGTAAGGGTAAGGGTAAGGGTAAGGGTAAGCTTAAGGGTAAAAGCAAGGGTAAGGGTAAGGGTAAGGGTAAGGGTAAGGGTAAGGGTAAGGGTAAGGGTAAGGGTAAGCTTAAGGGTAAGGGTAAGGGTAAGGGTAAGGGTAAGCCTAAGGGTAAAAGCAAGGGTAAGGGTAAGGGTAAGGGTAAGGGTAAGCTTAAGGGTAAAAGCAAGGGTAAGGGTAAGGCTAAGGGTAAGGGTTAGGGTAAGGGTAAGGGTAAGCTTAAGGGTAAAAGCAAGGGTAAGGGTAAGGGTAAGGGTAAGGGTAAGGGTAAGGGTAAGGGTAAAGGTGAGGGTAAGCCTAAGGGTAAAAGCAAGGGTAAGGGTAAGGGTAAGGGTAAGGGTAAGGGTAAGGGTAAGGGTAAGGGTAAGGGTAAGGGTAAGGGTAAGGGTAAGGGTAGGGGTAAGAGTAAGGGTAAGGGTAAGCTTAAGGGTAAAAGCAAGGGTAAGGGTAAGGGTAAGGGTAAGGGTGAGGGTAAGGGTAAGGGTAAGCTTAAGGGTAAAAGCAAGGGTAAGGGTAAGGGTAAGGGTAAGGGTAAGGGTAAGGGTAAGGGTAAGGGTAAGGGTAAGGGTAAGGGTAAGGGTAAGGGTAAGGGTAAGGGTAAGGGTAAGGGTAAGGGTAAGGGTAAGGGTAAGGGTAAGGGTAAGGGTAAGGGTAAGGGTAAGGGTAAGCTTAAGGGTAAAAGCAAGGGTAAGGGTAAGGGTAAGGGTAAGGGTAAGGGTAAGGGTAAGGGTAAGCTTAAGGGTAAAAGCAAGGGTAAGGGTAAGGGTAAGGGTAAGGGTAAGGGTAAGGGTAATGGTAAGGGTAAAGGTAAGGGTAAGCCTAAGGGTAAAAGCAAGGGTGAGGGTAAGGGTAAGGGTAAGGGTAAGGGTAAGGGTAAGGGTAAGGGTAAGGGTAAGCTTAAGGGTAAAAGCAAGGGTAAGGGTAAGGGTAAGGGTAAGGGTAAGGGTAAGGGTAAGCGTAAGCTTAAGGGTAAGGGTAAGGGTAAGGGTAAGGGTAAGCTTAAGGGTAAAAGCAAGGGTAAGGGTAAGGGTAAGGGTAAGGGTAAGGGTAAGCTTAAGGGTAAAAGCAAGGGTAAGGGTAAGGGTAAGGGTAAGGGTAAGTGTAAGGGTAAGCTTAAGGGTAAGGGTAAGGGTAAGGGTAAAAGCAAGGGTTAGGGTAAGAGAAAGGGTAAGGGTAAGGGTAAGGGTAAGGGTAAGGGTAAGGGTGAGCTTAAGGGTAAAAGCAAGGGTAAGGGTAAGGGTAAGGGTAAGGGTAAGGGTAAGGGTAAGGGTAAGGGTAAGGGTAAGGGTAAGGGTAAGGGTAAGGGTAAGGGTAAGGGTAAGGGTAAGCTTAAGGGTAAAAGCAAGGGTAAGGGTAAGGGTAAGGGTAAGGGTAAGGGTAAGGGTAAGGGTAAGGGTAAGGGTAAGGGTAAGGGTAAGGGTAAAGGTAAGGGTAAGCCTAAGGGTAAAAGCAAGGGTAAGGGTAAGGGTAAGGGTAAGGGTAAGAGTAAGGGTAAGGGTAAGGGTAAGGGTAAGCTTAAGGGTAAAAGCAAGGGTAAGGGTTAAGGGTAAGGGTAAGGGTAAGCCTAAGGGTAAAAGCAAGGGTAAGGGTAAGGGTAAGGGTAAGGGTAAGGGTAAGCTTAAGGGTAAAAGCAAGGGTAAGGGTAAGGGTAAGGGTAAGGATAAGGGTAAGGGTAAGGGTAAGCTTAAGGGTAAAAGCAAGGGTGAGGGTAAGGGTAAGGGTAAGGGTAAGGGTAAGGGTAAGGGTAAGGGTAAGGGTAAGGGTAAGGGTAAGCTTAAGGGTAAAAGCAAGGGTAAGGGTAAGGGTAAGGGTAAGGGTAAGGGTAAGGGTAAGGGTAAGGGTAAGGGTAAGGGTAAGCCTAAGGGTAAAAGCAAGGGTAAGGGTAAGGGTAAGGGTAAGGGTGAGGGTAAGCTTAAGGGTAAAAGCAAGGGTAAGGGTAAGGGTAAGGGTAAGGGTAAGGGTAAGGGTAAGCTTAAGGGTAAAAGCAAGGGTGAGGGTAAGGGTAAGGGTAAGGGTAAGGGTAAGGGTAAGGGTAAGGGTAAGGGTAAGGGTAAGCTTAAGGGTGAAAGCAAGGGTAAGGGTAAGGGTAAGGGTAAGGGTAAGGGTGAGGGTAAGGGTAAGGGTAAGGGTAAGCCCCTTACCCTTACCCTTACCCTTACCCTTACCCTTACCCTTACCGTTACCCTTACCCTTACCCTGACCCTTACCCTTACCCTTGCTTTCACCCTTAAGCTTACCCTTACCCTTACCCTTACCCTTACCCTTACCCTTACCCTTACCCTTACCCTTACCCTCACCCTTGCTTTTACCCTTAAGCTTACCCTTACCCTTACCCTTACCCTTACCCTTACCCTTACCCTTGCTTTTACCCTTAAGCTTACCCTCACCCTTACCCTTACCCTTACCCTTACCCTTGCTTTTACCCTTAGGCTTACCCTTACCCTTACCCTTACCCTTACCCTTACCCTTACCCTTACCCTTACCCTTACCCTTACCCTTGCTTTTACCCTTAAGCTTACCCTTACCCTTACCCTTACCCTTACCCTTACCCTTACCCTTACCCTTACCCTTACCCTTACCCTCACCCTTGCTTTTACCCTTAAGCTTACCCTTACCCTTACCCTTATCCTTACCCTTACCCTTACCCTTACCCTTGCTTTTACCCTTAAGCTTACCCTTACCCTTACCCTTACCCTTACCCTTACCCTTGCTTTTACCCTTAGGCTTACCCTTACCCTTACCCTTAACCCTTACCCTTGCTTTTACCCTTAAGCTTACCCTTACCCTTACCCTTACCCTTACTCTTACCCTTACCCTTACCCTTCTTTTACCCTTAGGCTTACCCTTACCTTTACCCTTACCCTTACCCTTACCCTTACCCTTACCCTTACCCTTACCCTTACCCTTACCCTTACCCTTGCTTTTACCCTTAAGCTTACCCTTACCCTTACCCTTACCCTTACCCTTACCCTTACCCTTACCCTTACCCTTACCCTTACCCTTACCCTTACCCTTACCCTTACCCTTACCCTTACCCTTACCCTTACCCTTGCTTTTACCCTTAAGCTCACCCTTACCCTTACCCTTACCCTTACCCTTACCCTTACCCTTTCTCTTACCCTTACCCTTGCTTTTACCCTTACCCTTACCCTTACCCTTAAGCTTACCCTTACACTTACCCTTACCCTTACCCTTACCCTTACCCTTGCTTTTACCCTTAAGCTTACCCTTACCCTTACCCTTACCCTTACCCTTACCCTTGCTTTTACCCTTAAGCTTACCCTTACCCTTACCCTTACCCTTACCCTTAAGCTTACGCTTACCCTTACCCTTACCCTTACCCTTACCCTTACCCTTACCCTTGCTTTTACCCTTAAGCTTACCCTTACCCTTACCCTTACCCTTACCCTTACCCTTACCCTTACCCTTACCCTCACCCTTGCTTTTACCCTTAGGCTTACCCTTACCTTTACCCTTACCATTACCCTTACCCTTACCCTTACCCTTACCCTTACCCTTACCCTTGCTTTTACCCTTAAGCTTACCCTTACCCTTACCCTTACCCTTACCCTTACCCTTACCCTTACCCTTGCTTTTACCCTTAAGCTTACCCTTACCCTTACCCTTACCCTTACCCTTACCCTTACCCTTACCCTTACCCTTACCCTTACCCTTACCCTTACCCTTACCCTTACCCTTACCCTTACCCTTACCCTTACCCTTACCCTTACCCTTACCCTTACCCTTACCCTTACCCTTACCCTTACCCTTACCCTTACCCTTGCTTTTACCCTTAAGCTTACCCTTACCCTTACCCTCACCCTTACCCTTACCCTTACCCTTACCCTTGCTTTTACCCTTAAGCTTACCCTTACCCTTACTCTTACCCCTACCCTTACCCTTACCCTTACCCTTACCCTTACCCTTACCCTTACCCTTACCCTTACCCTTACCCTTACCCTTACCCTTGCTTTTACCCTTAGGCTTACCCTCACCTTTACCCTTACCCTTACCCTTACCCTTACCCTTACCCTTACCCTTACCCTTGCTTTTACCCTTAAGCTTACCCTTACCCTTACCCTAACCCTTACCCTTAGCCTTACCCTTACCCTTGCTTTTACCCTTAAGCTTACCCTTACCCTTACCCTTACCCTTACCCTTGCTTTTACCCTTAGGCTTACCCTTACCCTTACCCTTACCCTTACCCTTAAGCTTACCCTTACCCTTACCCTTACCCTTACCCTTACCCTTACCCTTACCCTTACCCTTACCCTTACCCTTGCTTTTACCCTTAAGCTTACCCTTACCCTTACCCTTACCCTTACCCTTACCCTTACCCTTACCCTTACCCTTACCCTTACCCTTACCCTTACCCTTACTTAGGGTAAGGGTAAGGGTAAGCTTAAGGGTAAAAGCAAGGGTAAGGGTAAGGGTAAGGGTAAGGGTAAGGGTAAGGGTAAGGGTAAGGGTAAGGGTAAGGGTAAGGGTAAGGGTAAGGGTAAGGGTAAGGGTAAGGGTAAGCTTAAGGGTAAGGGTGAGGGTAAGGGTAAGGGTAAGCTTAAGGGTAAAAGCAAGGGTAAGGGTAAGGGTAAGGGTAAGGGTAAGGGTAAGCTTAAGGGTAAGGGTAAGGGTAAGGGTAAGGGTAAGCTTAAGGGTAAAAGCAAGGGTAAGGTTAAGGGTAAGGGTAAGGGTAAGGGTAAGGGTAAGGGTAAGCTTAAGGGTAAGGGTAAGGGTAAGGGTAAGGGTAAGCTTAAGGGTAAAAGCAAGGGTAAGGGTAAGGGTAAGGGTAAGGGTAAGGGTAAGGGTAAGGGTAAAGGTGAGGGTAAGCCTAAGGGTAAAAGCAAGGGTAAGGGTAAGGGTAAGGGTAAGGGTAAGGGTAAGGGTAAGGGTAAGGGTAGGGGTAAGAGTAAGGGTAAGGGTAAGCTTAAGGGTAAAAGCAAGGGTAAGGGTAAGGGTAAGGGTAAGGGTGAGGGTAAGGGTAAGGGTAAGCTTAAGGGTAAAAGCAAGGGTAAGGGTAAGGGTAAGGGTAAGGGTAAGGGTAAGGGAAAGGGTAAGGGTAAGGGTAAGGGTAAGGGTAAGGGTAAGGGTAAGGGTAAGGGTAAGGGTAAGGGTAAGGGTAAGGGTAAGGGTAAGGGTAAGGGTAAGGGTAAGGGTAAGGGTAAGGGTAAGGGTAAGGGTAAGGGTAAGGGTAAGCTTAAGGGTAAAAGCAAGGGTAAGGGTAAGGGTAAGGGTAAGGGTAAGGGTAAGGGTAAGCTTAAGGGTAAAAGCAAGGGTAAGGGTAAGGGTAAGGGTAAGGGTAAGGGTAAGGGTAATGGTAAGGGTAAAGGTAAGGGTAAGCCTAAGGGTAAAAGCAAGGGTGAGGGTAAGGGTAAGGGTAAGGGTAAGGGTAAGGGTAAGGGTAAGGGTAAGGGTAAGGGTAAGGGTAAGCTTAAGGGTAAAAGCAAGGGTAAGGGTAAGGGTAAGGGTAAGGGTAAGGGTAAGGGTAAGCGTAAGCTTAAGGGTAAGGGTAAGGGTAAGGGTAAGGGTAAGCTTAAGGGTAAAAGCAAGGGTAAGGGTAAGGGTAAGGGTAAGGGTAAGAGTAAGCTTAAGGGTAAAAGCAAGGGTAAGGGTAAGGGTAAGGGTAAGGGTAAGTGTAAGGGTAAGCTTAAGGGTAAGGGTAAGGGTAAGGGTAAGGGTAAAAGCAAGGGTAAGGGTAAGAGAAAGGGTAAGGGTAAGGGTAAGGGTAAGGGTAAGGGTAAGGGTGAGCTTAAGGGTAAGAGCAAGGGTAAGGGTAAGGGTAAGGGTAAGGGTAAGGGTAAGGGTAAGGGTAAGGGTAAGGGTAAGGGGTTGCTTTTACCCTTAAGCTTACCCTTACCCTTACCCTTACCCTTACCCTTGCTTTTACCCTTAAGCTTACCCTTACCCTTACCCTTACCCTTACCCTTACCCTTGCTTTTACCCTTAGGCTTACCCTTACCCTTACCCTTACCCTTACCCTTGCTTTTACCCTTAAGCTTACCGTTACCCTTACCCTTACTCTTACCCTTACCCTTACCCTTACCCTTACCCTTACCCTTACCCTTACCCTTACCCTTACCCTTACCCTTGCTTTTACCCTTAGGCTTACCCTTACCTTTACCCTTACCCTAACCCTTACCCTTACCCTTACCCTTACCCTTACTCTTGCTTTTACCCTTACCCTTACCCTTACCCTTACCCTTACCCTTACCCTTTCCCTTACCCTTACCCTTACCCTTACCCTTACCCTTGCTTTTACCCTTAAGCTTACCCTTACCCTTACCCTTACCCTTACCCTTACCCTTACCCTTACCCTTACCCTTACCCTTACCCTTACCCTTACTCTTACCCTTACCCTTACCCTTGCTTTTACCCTTAAGCTTACCCTTACCCTTACCCTTACCCTTACCCTTACCCTAACCCTTACCCTTGCTTTTACCCTTAAGCTTACCCTTACCCTTACCCTTACCCTTACCCTTACCCTTACCCTTACCTTTACCCTTACCCTTACCCTTACCCTTACCCTTACCCTCACCCTTACCCTTACCCTTGCTTTTAACCTTAAGCTTACCCTTACCCTTACCCTTACCCTTACCCTTACCCTTACCCTTACCCTTGCTTTTACCCTTAAGCTTACCCTTACCCTTACCCTTACCCTTACCCTTACCCTTGCTTTTACCCTTAAGCTTACCCTTACCCTTACCCTTACCCTTACCCTTACCCTTACCCTTACCCTTGCTTTTACCCTTAAGCTTACCCTTACCCTTACCCTTACCCTTACCCTTACCCTTGCTTTTACCCTTAAGCTTACCCTTACCCTTACCCTTACCCTTACCCTTACCCTTACCCTTGCTTTTACCCTTAAGCTTACCCTTTCCCTTACCCTTACCCTTACCCTTGCTTTTACCCTTAGGCTTACCCTTACCCTTACCCTTACCCTTACCCATACCCTTGCTTTTACCCTTAAGCTTACCCTTACCCTTACCCTTACCCTTACCCTTACCCTTACCCTTACCCTTACCCTTACCCTTACCCTTACCATTACCCTTACCTTTACCCTTACCCTTACCCTTACCCTTACCCTAACCCTTACCCTTACCCTTACCCTTACCCTTGCTTTTACCCTTAAGCTTACCCTTACCCTTACCCTTACCCTTACCCTTACCCTTACCCTTACCCTCACCCTTGCTTTTACCCTTAAGCTTACCCTTACCCTTACCCTTACCCTTTCCCTTACCCTTACCCTTACCCTTGCTTTTACCCTTAAGATTACCCTAACCCTTACCCTTACCCTTACCCTTACCCTTGCTTTTACCCTTAGGCTTACCCTTACCCTTACCCTTACCCTTACCCTTGCTTTTACCCTTAAGCTTACCCTTACCCTTACCCTTACCCTTACTCTTACCCTTACCCTTAACCTTACCCTTACCCTTACCCTTGCTTTTACCCTTAGGCTTACCCTTACCTTTACCCTTACCCTTACCCTTACCCTTACCCTTACCCTTACCCTTACCCTTACCCTTACCCTTACCCTTACCCTTGCTTTTACCCTTAAGCTTACCCTTACCCTTACCCTTACCCTTACCCTTACACTTACCCTTACCCTTACCCTTGCTTTTACCCTTAAGCTTACCCTTACCCTTACCCTTACCCTCACCCTTACCCTTACCCTTACCCTTACCCTTACCCTTACCCTTGCTTTTACCCTTAAGCTTACCCTTACCCTTACCCTTACCCTTATCCTTAAGCTTACCCTTACCCTTACCCTTACCCTTACCCTTACCCTTGCTTTTACCCTTAAGCTTAAACTTACCCTTACCCTTACCCTTACCCTTACCCTTGCTTTTACCCTTACCCTTATCCTTACCCTTAAGCTTACCCTTACCCTTACCCTTACCCTTACCCTTACCCTTACCCTTACCCTTACCCTTACCCTTACCCTTACCCTTACCCTTGCTTTCACCCTTAAGCTTACCCTTACCCTTACCCTTACCCTTACCCTTACCCTTACCCTTGCTTTTACCCTTAGGCATACCCTTACCTTTACCCTTACCCTTACCCTTACCCTTACCCTTACCCTTACCCTTACCCTTACCCTTACCCTTACCCTTACCCTTACCCTTACCCTTGCTTTTACCCTTAAGCTTACCCTTACCCTTACCCTTACCCTTACCCTTACCCTTACCCTTACCCTCACCCTTGCTTTTACCCTTAAGCTTACCCTTACCCTTACCCTTACCCTTACCCTTACCCTTACCCTTACCCTTACCCTTACCCTTACCCTTACCCTTACTCTTACCCTTACCCTTACCCTTACCCTTACCCTTACCCTTACCCTTACCCTTACCCTCACCCTTGCTTTTACCCTTAAGCTTACCCTTACCCTTACCCTTACCCTTACCCTTACCCTTACCCTTACCCTTACCCTTACCCTTACCCTTACCCTTACCCTTACCCTTACCCTTACCCTTACCGTTGCTTTTACCCTTAGGCTTACCCTTACCTTTACCCTCACCCTTACCCTTACCCTTACCCTTACCCTTACCCTTGCTTTTACCCTTAAGCTTACCCTTACCCTTACCCTTACCCTTACCCTTACCCTTACCCTTGCTTTTACCCTTAAGCTTACCCTTACCCTTACCCTTACCCTTACCCTTACCCTTGCTTTTACCCTTAGGCTTACCCTTACCCTTACCCTTACCCTTACCCTTAAGCTTACCCTTACCCTTACCCTTACCCTTACCCTTACCCTTACCCTTACCCTTACCCTTACCCTTACCCTTACCCTTACCCTTGCTTTTACCCTTAAGCTTACCCTTACCCTTACCCTTACACTTACCCTTACCCTTACCCTTACCCTTACCCTTACCCTTACCCTAACCCTTACCCTTACCCTTGCTTTTACCCTAAGGCTTACCCTTACCTTTACCCTTACCCTTACCCTTAAGCCTACCCTTACCCTTACCCTTACCCTTACCCTTACCCTTACCCTTACCCTTACCCTTGCTTTTACCCTTAAGCTTACCCTTACCCTTACCCTAACACTTACCCTTACCCTTACCCTTACCCTTACCCTTACCCTTACCCTTACCCTTACCCTAACCCTTACCCTTACCCTTGCTTTTACCCTTAGGCTTACCCTTACCTTTACCCTTACCCTCACCCTTACCCTTACCCTTACCCTTACCCTTACCCTTGCTTTTACCCTTAAGCTTACCCTTACCCTTACCCTTACCCTTACCCTTACCCTTACCCTTACCCTTACCCTTGCTTTTAACCTTAAGCTTACCCTTACCCTTACCCTTACCCTTACCCTCACCCTTACCCTTACCCTTACCCTTGCTTTTACCCTTAAGCTTACCCTTACCCTTACCCTTACCCTTACCCTTACCCTTACCCTTACCCTTACCCTTACCCTCACCCTTACCCTTACCCTTACCCTTGCTTTTACCCTTAAGCTTACCCTTACCCTTACCCTTACCCTTACCCTTACCCTTACCCTTACCCTTACCCTTACCCTTACCCTTACCCTTACCCTTACCCTTACCCTTACCCTTACCCTTACCCTTACCCTTACCCTTACCCTTACCCTTACCCTTACCCTTCTTACCCTTACCCTTGCTTTTACCCTTAGGCTTACCCTTACCTTTACCCTTACCCTTACCCTTACCCTTACCCTTACCCTTGCTTTAACCCTTAAGCTTACCCTTACCCTCACCCTTACCCTCACCCTTACCCTTGCTTTTACCCTTAAGCTTACCCTTACCCTTACCCTTACCCTTACCCTTACCCTTGTTTTACCCTTAGGCTTACCCTTACCCTTACC
>CAUEHS010000033.1:0-31262 GCA_958510865.1 Myrrha octodecimguttata | reverse complement strand
AAGCCTAAGGGTAAAAGCAAGGGTAAGGGTAAGGGTAAGGGTAAGGGTAAGGGTAAGGGTAAGAGTAAGGGTAAGGGTAAGGGTAAGGGTAAGCTTAAGGGTAAAAGCAAGGGTAAGGGTAAGGGTAAGGGTAAGGGTAAGCCTAAGGGTAAAAGCAAGGGTAAGGGTAAGGGTAAGGGTAAGGGTAAGGGTAAGCTTAAGGGTAAAAGCAAGGGTAAGGGTAAGGGTAAGGGTAAGGGTAAGGGTAAGGGTAAGGGTAAGCTTAAGGGTAAAAGCAAGGGTGAGGGTAAGGTTAAGGGTAAGGGTAAGGGTAAGGGTAAGGGTAAGGGTAAGGGTAAGGGTAAGCTTAAGGGTAAAAGCAAGGGTAAGGGTAAGGGTAAGGGTAAGGGTAAGGGTAAGGGTAAGGGTAAGGGTAAGGGTAAAGGTAAGGTAAGGGTAAGGGTAAGGGTAAGGGTAAGGGTAAGGGTAAGGGTAAGGGTAAGGGTAAGCTTAAGGGTAAAAGCAAGGGTAAGGGTAAGGGTAAGGGTAAGGGTAAGGGTAAGGGTAAGGGTAAGGGTAAGCTTAAGGGTAAGGGTAAGGGTAAGGGTAAGGGTAAGGGTAAGCTTAAGGGTAAAAGCAAGGGTAAGGGTAAGGGTAAGGGTAAAGGTAAGGGTAAGGGTAAGGGTAAGGGTAAGGGTAAGCTTAAGGGTAAGGGTAAGGGTAAGGGTAAGGGTAAGCTTAAGGGTAAAAGCAAGGGTAAGGGTAAGGGTAAGGGTAAGGGTAAGGGTAAGCTTAAGGGTGAGGGTAAGGGTAAGGGTAAGGGTAAGCTTAAGGGTAAAAGCAAGGGTAAGGGTAAGGGTAAGGGTAAGGGTAAGGGTAAGGGTAAGGGTAGGGGTAAGGGTAAGTGTAAGGGTAAGGGTAAGGGTAAGCTTAAGGGTAAGGGTAAGGGTAAGGGTAAGGGTAAGCTTAAGGGTAAAAGCAAGGGTAAGGGTAAGGGTAAGGGTAAGGGTAAGGGTAAGGGTAAGGGTAAGGGTAAGCTTAAGGGTAAAAGCAAGGGTAAGGGTAAAGGTAAGGGTAAGGGTAAGGGTAAGGGTAAGGGTAAGGGTAAGGGTAAGGGTAAGCTTAAGGGTAAAAGCAAGGGTAAGGGTAAGGGTAAGGGTAAGGGTAAGCCTAAGGGTAAAAGCAAGGGTAAGGGTAAGGGTAAAAGCAAGGGTAAGGGTAAGGGTAAGGGTAAGGGTAAGGGTAAGGGTAAGGGTAAGGGTAAGGGTAACGGTAAGGGTAAGCTCAAGGGTAAAAGCAAGGGTAAGGGTAAGGGTAAGGGTAAGGGTAGGGGTAAGTGTAAGCTTAAGGGTAAAAGCAAGGGTAAGGGTAAGGGTAAGGGTAAAGGTAAGGGTAAGCCTTAGGGTAAAAGCAAGGGTAAGGGTAAGGGTAAGGGTAAGGGTAAGGGTAAGGGTAAGGGTAAGGGTAAGGGTAAGGGTAAGGGTAAGCTTAAGGGTAAAAGCAAGGGTAAGGGTAAGGGTAAGGGTAAGGGTAAGGGTAAGGGTAAGGGTAAGGGTAAGGGTAAGGGTAAGGGTAAGGGTAAGCTTAAGGGTAAAAGCAAGGGTAAGGGTAAGGGTAAGGGTAAGGGTAAGGGTAAGGGTAATGGTAAGGGTAAGGGTAAGCTTAAGGGTAAAAGCAAGGGTAAGGGTTAGGGTAAGGGTAAGGGTAAGGGTAAGCTTGAGGGTAAAAGCAAGGGTAAGGGTAAGGGTAAGGGTAAGGGTAAAGGTAAGGGTAAGCCTAAGGGTAAAAGCAAGGGTAAGGGTAAGGGTAAGGGTAAGGGTAAGGGTAAGGGTAAGGGTAAGGGTAAGGGTAAGGGTAAGGGTAAGCTTAAGGGTATAAGCAAGGGTAAGGGTAAGGGTAAGGGTGAGGGTAAGGGTAAGGGTAAGGGTAAGCTTAAGGGTAAAAGCAAGGGTAAGGGTAAGGGTAAGGGTAAGGGTAAGGGTAAGGGTAAGGGTAAGCTTAAGGGTAAAAGCAAAGGTAAGGGTAAGGGTAAGGGTAAGGGTAAGGGTAAGGGTAAGGGTAAGGGTAAGGGTAAGGGTAAGGGTAAGGGTAAGGGTAAGGGTAAGGGTAAAGGTTAGGGTAAGCCTAAGGGTAAAAGCAAGGGTAAGGGTAAAGGTAAGGGTAAGGGTAAGGATAAGGGTAAGGGTAAGGGTAAGGGTAAGGGTAAGGGTAAGGGTAAGCTTAAGGGTAAAAGCAAGGGTAAGGGTAAGGGTAAGGGTAAGGGTAAGCCTAAGGGTAAAACAAGGGTAAGGGTAAGGGTAAGGGTAAGGGTAAGGGTAAGCTTAAGGGTAAGGGTAAGGGTGAGGGTAAGGGTAAGCTTAAGGGTTAAAGCAAGGGTAAGGGTAAGGGTAAGGGTAAAGGTAAGGGTAAGGGTAAAGGTAAGGGTAAGCCTAAGGGTAAAAGCAAGGGTAAGGGTAAGGGTAAGGGTAAGGGTAAGGGTAAGGGTAAGGGTAAGGGTAAGGGTAAGGGTAAGGGTAAGGGTAAGGGTAAGGGTAAGGGTAAGGGTAAGGGTAAGGGTAAGGGTAAGGGTAAGGGTAAGGGTAAGGGTAAGGGTAAGGGTAAGGGTAAGCTTAAGGGTAAAAGCAAGGGTAAGGGTAAGGGTAAGGGTAAGGGTAAGGGTAAGGGTAAGGGTAAGGGTAAGCTTAAGGGTAAAAGCGAGGGTAAGGGTAAGGGTAAGGGTGAGGGTAAGGGTAAGGGTAAGGGTAAGGGTAAGCTTAAGGGTAAAAGCAAGGGTAAGGGTAAGGGTAAGGGTAAGGGTAAGGGTAAGCTTAAGGGTAAAAGCAAGGGTAAGGGTAAGGGTAAGGGTAAGGGTAAGGGTAAGGGTAAGGGTAAGGGTAAAGGTAAGGGTAAGCCTAAGGGTAAAAGCAAGGGTAAGGGTAAGGGTAAGGGTAAGGGTAAGGGTAAGGGTAAGGGTAAGGGTAAGGGTAAGGGTAAGGGTAAGGGTAAGGGTAAGGGTAAGTGTAAGGGTAAGGGTAAGGGTAAGCTTAAGGGTAAAAGCAAGGGTAAGGGTAAGGGTAAGGGTAAGGGTAAGGGTAAGGGTAAGGGTAAGGGTAAGGGTAAGGGTAAGCTTAAGGGTAAGGGTAAGGGTAAGGGTAAAGGTAAGGGTAAGCCTAAGGGTAAAAGCAAGGGTAAGGGTAAGGGTTAGGGTAAGGGTAAGGGTAAGGGTAAGGGTAAGGGTAAGGGTAAGTGTAAGGGTAAGGGTAAGGGTAAGCTTAAGGGTAAAAGCAAGGGTAAGGGTAAGGGTAAGGGTAAGGGTAAGGGTAAGGGTAAGGGTAAGGGTAAGGGTAAGGGTAAGGGTAAGGGTAAGCTTAAGGGTAAGGGTAAGGGTAAGGGTAAGGGTAAGCCTTAGGGTAAAAGCAAGGGTAAGGGTAAGGGTAAGGGTAAGGGTAAGGGTAAGCTTAAGGGTAAAAGCAAGGGTAAGGGTAAGGGTAAGGGTAAGGGTAAGGGTAAGGGTAAGCTTAAGGGTAAAAGCAAGGGTAAGGGTAAGGGTAAGGGTAAGGGTAAGGGTAAGGGTAAAGGTAAGGGTAAGCCTAAGGGTAAAAGCAAGGGTAAGGGTAAGGGTAAGGGTAAGGGTAAGGGTAAGGGTAAGGGTAAGGGTAAGGGTAAGGGTAAGGGTAAGGGTAAGGGTAAGGGTAAGGGTAAGCTTAAGGGTAAAAGCAAGGGTAAGGGTAAGGGTAAGGGTAAGGGTAAGGGTAAGGGTAAGGGTAAGGGTAAGGGTAAGGGTAAGGGTAAGGGTAAGGGTAAGGGTAAGGGTAAGGGTAAGGATAAGGGTAAGGGTAAGGGTAAGGGTAAGGGTAAGCTTAAGGGTAAAAGCAAGGGTGAGGGTAAGGGTAAGGGTAAGGGTAAGGGTAAGGGTAAGGGTAAGGGTAAGGGTAAGGGTAAGCTTAAGGGTAAAAGCAAGGGTAAGGGTAAGGGTAAGGGTAAGGGTAAGGGTAAGGGTAAGGATAAGGGTAAAGGTAAGGGTAAGCCTAAGGGTAAAAGCAAGGGTAAGGGTAAGGGTAAGGGTAAGGGTAAGGGTAAGCTTAAGGGTAAAAGCAAGGGTAAGGGTAAGGGTAAGGGTAAGGGTAAGGGTAAGGGTAAGGGTAAGGGTAAGGGTAAGGGTAAGCTTAAGGGTAAGGATAAGGGTAAGGGTAAAAGCAAGGGTAAGGGTAAGGGTAAGGGTAAGGGTAAGGGTAAGCTTAAGGGTAAAAGCAAGGGTAAGGGTAAGGGTAAGGGTAAGGGTAAGGGTAAGGGTAAGGGTAAGGGTAAGGGTAAGGGTAAGGGTAAGGTTAAGGTTAAGCTTAAGGGTATGGGTAAGGGTAAGGGTAAGGGTAAGCTTAAGGGTAAAAGCAAGGGTAAGGGTAAGGGTGAGGGTAAGGGTAAGGGTAAGGGTAAGGGTAAGGGTAAGGGTAAGGGTAAGGGTAAGCTTAAGGGTAAAAGCAAGGGTAAGGGTAAGGGTAAGGGTAAGGGTAAGGGTAAGGGTAAGGGTAAGGGTAAGGGTAAGGGTAAGGGTAAGCTTAAGGGTAAAAGCAAGGGTAAGGGTAAGGGTAAGGGTAAGGGTAAGGGTAAGGGTAAGGGTAAGGGTAAGGGTAAAGGTAAGGGTAAGCCTAAGGGTAAAAGCAAGGGTAAGGGTAAGGGTAAGGGTAAGGGTAAGGGTAAGGGTAAGGGTAAGAGTAAGGGTAAGGGTAAGGGTAAGGGTAAGCTTAAGGGTAAAAGCAAGGGTAAGGGTAAGGGTAAGGGTAAGGGTAAGGGTAAGCCTAAGGGTAAAAGCAAGGGTGAGGGTAAGGGTAAGGGTAAGGGTAAGGGTAAGCTTAAGGGTAAAAGCAAGGGTAAGGGTAAGGGTAAGGGTAAGGGTAAGGGTAAGGGTAAGGGTAAGCTTAAGGGTAAAAGCAAGGGTGAGGGTAAGGGTAAGGGTAAGGGTAAGGGTGAGGGTAAGGGTAAGGGTAAGCTTAAGGGTAAAAGCAAGGGTAAGGGTAAGGGTAAGGGTAAGGGTAAGGGTAAGGGTAAGGGTAAGGGTAAAGGTAAGGGTAAGGGTAAGGGTAGGGGTAAGGGTAAGGGTAAGGGTAAGGGTAAGGGTAAGGGTAAGGGTAAGGGTAAGGGTAAGGGTAAGGGTAAGGGTAAGGGTAAGGGTAAGGGTAAGGGTAAGGGTAAGCTTAAGGGTAAAAGCAAGGGTAAGGGTAAGGGTAAGGGTAAGGGTAAGCCTGAGGGTAAAAGCAAGGGTAAGGGTAAGGGTAAGGGTAAGGGTAAGCTTAAGGGTAAGGGTAAGGGTAAGGGTAAGCTTAAGGGTAAAAGCAAGGGTAAGGGTAAGGGTAAGGGTAAGGGTAAGGGTAAGGGTAAGCTTAAGGGTAAAAGCAAGGGTAAGGGTAAGGGTAAGGGTAAGGGTAAGGGTAAGGGTAAGGGTAAGGGTAAGGGTAAGGGTAAGGGTAAGGGTAAGGGTAAGCTTAAGGGTAAGGGTAAGGGTAAGGGTAAGGGTAAGCTTAAGGGTAAAAGCAAAGGTAAGGGTGAGGGTAAGGGTAAGGGTAAGGGTAAGGGTAAGGGTAAGGGTAAGGGTAAGGGTAAGCTTAAGGGTAAAAGCAAGGGTAAGGGTAAGGGTAAGGGTAAGGGTAAGGGTAAGGGTAAGGGTAAGCTTGAGGGTAAAAGCAAGGGTAAGGGTAAGGGTAAGGGTAAGGGTAAGGGTAAGGGTAAGGGTAAGGGTAAAGGTAAGGGTAAGCCTAAGGGTAAAAGCAAGGGTAAGGGTAAGGGTAAGGGTAAGGTTAAGGGTAAGGGTAAGGGTAAGGGTAAGGGTAAGGGTAAGGGTAAGGGTAAGGGTAAGGGTAAGAGTAAGGGTAAGGGTAAGGGTAAGGGTAAGCTTAAGGGTAAAAGCAAGGGTAAGGGTAAGGGTAAGGGTAAGGGTAAGGGTAAGCCTAAGGGTAAAAGCAAGGGTGAGGGTAAGGGTAAGGGTAAGGGTAAGGGTAAGCTTAAGGGTAAAAGCAAGGGTAAGGGTAAGGGTAAGGGTAAGGGTAAGGGTAAGGGTAAGGGTAAGCTTAAGGGTAAAAGCAAGGGTGAGGGTAAGGGTAAGGGTAAGGGTAAGGGTGAGGGTAAGGGTAAGGGTAAGCTTAAGGGTAAAAGCAAGGGTAAGGGTAAGGGTAAGGGTAAGGGTAAGGGTAAGGGTAAGGGTAAGGGTAAAGGTAAGGGTAAGGGTAAGGGTAAGGGTAAGGGTAAGGGTAAGGGTAAGGGTAAGGGTAAGGGTAAGGGTAAGGGTAAGGGTAAGGGTAAGGGTAAGGGTAAGGGTAAGGGTAAGGGTAAGGGTAAGGGTAAGCTTAAGGGTAAAAGCAAGGGTAAGGGTAAGGGTAAGGGTAAGGGTAAGCCTGAGGGTAAAAGCAAGGGTAAGGGTAAGGGTAAGGGTAAGGGTAAGCTTAAGGGTAAGGGTAAGGGTAAGGGTAAGCTTAAGGGTAAAAGCAAGGGTAAGGGTAAGGGTAAGGGTAAGGGTAAGGGTAAGGGTAAGGGTAAGGGTAAGGGTAAGCTTAAGGGTAAGGATAAGGGTAAGGGTAAAAGCAAGGGTAAGGGTAAGGGTAAGGGTAAGGGTAAGGGTAAGCTTAAGGGTAAAAGCAAGGGTAAGGGTAAGGGTAAGGGTAAGGGTAAGGGTAAGGGTAAGGGTAAGGGTAAGGGTAAGGGTAAGGTTAAGGTTAAGCTTAAGGGTATGGGTAAGGGTAAGGGTAAGGGTAAGCTTAAGGGTAAAAGCAAGGGTAAGGGTAAGGGTGAGGGTAAGGGTAAGGGTAAGGGTAAGGGTAAGGGTAAGGGTAAGGGTAAGGGTAAGCTTAAGGGTAAAAGCAAGGGTAAGGGTAAGGGTAAGGGTAAGGGTAAGGGTAAGGGTAAGGGTAAGGGTAAGGGTAAGGGTAAGGGTAAGCTTAAGGGTAAAAGCAAGGGTAAGGGTAAGGGTAAGGGTAAGGGTAAGGGTAAGGGTAAGGGTAAGGGTAAGGGTAAAGGTAAGGGTAAGCCTAAGGGTAAAAGCAAGGGTAAGGGTAAGGGTAAGGGTAAGGGTAAGGGTAAGGGTAAGGGTAAGAGTAAGGGTAAGGGTAAGGGTAAGGGTAAGCTTAAGGGTAAAAGCAAGGGTAAGGGTAAGGGTAAGGGTAAGGGTAAGGGTAAGCCTAAGGGTAAAAGCAAGGGTGAGGGTAAGGGTAAGGGTAAGGGTAAGGGTAAGCTTAAGGGTAAAAGCAAGGGTAAGGGTAAGGGTAAGGGTAAGGGTAAGGGTAAGGGTAAGGGTAAGCTTAAGGGTAAAAGCAAGGGTGAGGGTAAGGGTAAGGGTAAGGGTAAGGGTGAGGGTAAGGGTAAGGGTAAGCTTAAGGGTAAAAGCAAGGGTAAGGGTAAGGGTAAGGGTAAGGGTAAGGGTAAGGGTAAGGGTAAGGGTAAAGGTAAGGGTAAGGGTAAGGGTAAGGGTAAGGGTAAGGGTAAGGGTAAGGGTAAGGGTAAGGGTAAGGGTAAGGGTAAGGGTAAGGGTAAGGGTAAGGGTAAGGGTAAGGGTAAGGGTAAGGGTAAGGGTAAGGGTAAGCTTAAGGGTAAAAGCAAGGGTAAGGGTAAGGGTAAGGGTAAGGGTAAGCCTGAGGGTAAAAGCAAGGGTAAGGGTAAGGGTAAGGGTAAGGGTAAGCTTAAGGGTAAGGGTAAGGGTAAGGGTAAGCTTAAGGGTAAAAGCAAGGGTAAGGGTAAGGGTAAGGGTAAGGGTAAGGGTAAGGGTAAGCTTAAGGGTAAAAGCAAGGGTAAGGGTAAGGGTAAGGGTAAGGGTAAGGGTAAGGGTAAGGGTAAGGGTAAGCTTAAGGGTAAGGATAGGGGTAAGGGTAAAAGCAAGGGTAAGGGTAAGGGTAAGGGTAAGGGTAAGGGTAAGCTTAAGGGTAAAAGCAAGGGTAAGGGTAAGGGTAAGGGTAAGGGTAAGGGTAAGGGTAAGGGTAAGGGTAAGGGTAAGGGTAAGGGTAAGGTTAAGGTTAAGCTTAAGGGTATGGGTAAGGGTAAGGGTAAGGGTAAGCTTAAGGGTAAAAGCAAGGGTAAGGGTAAGGGTGAGGGTAAGGGTAAGGGTAAGGGTAAGGGTAAGGGTAAGGGTAAGGGTAAGGGTAAGCTTAAGGGTAAAAGCAAGGGTAAGGGTAAGGGTAAGGGTAAGGGTAAGGGTAAGGGTAAGGGTAAGGGTAAGGGTAAGGGTAAGGGTAAGCTTAAGGGTAAAAGCAAGGGTAAGGGTAAGGGTAAGGGTAAGGGTAAGGGTAAGGGTAAGGGTAAGGGTAAAGGTAAGGGTAAGCCTAAGGGTAAAAGCAAGGGTAAGGGTAAGGGTAAGGGTAAGGGTAAGGGTAAGGGTAAGGGTAAGAGTAAGGGTAAGGGTAAGGGTAAGGGTAAGCTTAAGGGTAAAAGCAAGGGTAAGGGTAAGGGTAAGGGTAAGGGTAAGGGTAAGCCTAAGGGTAAAAGCAAGGGTGAGGGTAAGGGTAAGGGTAAGGGTAAGGGTAAGCTTAAGGGTAAAAGCAAGGGTAAGGGTAAGGGTAAGGGTAAGGGTAAGGGTAAGGGTAAGGGTAAGCTTAAGGGTAAAAGCAAGGGTGAGGGTAAGGGTAAGGGTAAGGGTAAGGGTGAGGGTAAGGGTAAGGGTAAGCTTAAGGGTAAAAGCAAGGGTAAGGGTAAGGGTAAGGGTAAGGGTAAGGGTAAGGGTAAGGGTAAGGGTAAAGGTAAGGGTAAGGGTAAGGGTAAGGGTAAGGGTAAGGGTAAGGGTAAGGGTAAGGGTAAGGGTAAGGGTAAGGGTAAGGGTAAGGGTAAGGGTAAGGGTAAGGGTAAGGGTAAGGGTAAGGGTAAGGGTAAGCTTAAGGGTAAAAGCAAGGGTAAGGGTAAGGGTAAGGGTAAGGGTAAGCCTGAGGGTAAAAGCAAGGGTAAGGGTAAGGGTAAGGGTAAGGGTAAGGGTAAGGGTAAGCTTAAAGGTAAAAGCAAGGGTAAGGGTAAGGGTAAGGGAAAGGGTAAGGGTAAGGGTAAGCTTAAGGGTAAAAGCAAGGGTAAGGGTAAGGGTAAGGGTAAGGGTAAGCTTAAGGGTAAGGGTAAGGGTAAGGGTAAGGGTAGGCTCAAGGGTAAAAGCAAGGGTAAGGGTAAGGGTAAGGGTAAGGGTAAGGGTAAGCTTAAGGGTAAAAGCAAGGGTAAGGGTAAGGGTAAGGGTAAGGGTAAGGGTAAGGGTAAGGGTAAGGGTAAGGGTAAGGGTAAGCTTAAGGGTAAGGGTAAGGGTAAGGGTAAGGGTAAGCTTAAGGGTAAAAGCAAGGGTAAGGGTAAGGGTAAGGGTAAGGGTAAGGGTAAGGGTAAGGGTAAGGGTAAGGGTAAGCTTAAGGGTAAGGGTAAGGGTAAGGGTAAGGGTAAGCTTAAGGGTAAAAGCAAGGGTAAGTGTAAGGGTAAGGGTAAGGGTAAGGGTAAGCTTAAGGGTAAGGGTAAGGGTAAGGGTAAGGGTAAGCTTAAGGGTAAAAGCAAGGGTAAGGGTAAGGGTAAGGGTAAGGGTAAGGGTAAGGGTAGGGGTAAGGGTAAGGGTAAGGGTAAGGGTAAGGGTAAGCTTAAGGGTAAGGGTAAGGGTAAGGGTAAGGGTAAGCTTAAGGGTAAAAGCAAGGGTAAGGGTAAGGGTAAGGGTAAGGGTAAGGGTAAGCTTAAGGGTAAAAGCAAGGGTAAGGGTAAGGGTAAGGGTAAGGGTAAGGGTAAGGGTAAGGGTAAGGGTAAGGGTAAGGGTAAGGGTAAGGGTAAGCTTAAGGGTAAGGGTAAGGGTAAGGGTAAGGGTAAGCTTAAGGGTAAAAGCAAGGGTAAGGGTAAGGGTAAGGGTAAGGGTAAGGGTAAGGGTAAGGGTAAGGGTAAGGGTAAGCTTAAGGGTAAAAGTAAGGGTAAGGGTAAGGGTAAGGGTAAGGGTAAGGGTAAGGGTAAGCTTAAGGGTAAAAGCAAGGGTAAGGGTAAGGTTTAGGGTAAGGGTAAGGGTAAGGGTAAAGGTAAGGGTAAGCCTAAGGGTAAAAGCAAGGGTAAGGGTAAGGGTAAGGGTAAGGGTAAGGGTAAGGGTAAGGGTAAGGGTAAGGGTAAGGGTAAGGGTAAGGGTAAGGGTAAGGGTAAGCTTAAGGGTAAAAGCAAGGGTAAGGGTAAGGGTAAGGGTAAGGGTAAGCCTAAGGGTAAAAGCAAGGGTAAGGGTAAGGGTAAGGGTAAGGGTAAGGGTAAGGGTAAGGGTAAGCTTAAGGGTAAAAGCAAGGGTAAGGGTAAGGGTAAGGGTAAGGGTAAGGGTAAGGGTAAGCTTAAGGGTAAAAGCAAGGGTGAGGGTAAGGGTGAGGGTAAGGGTAAGGGTAAGGGTAAGGGTAAGGGTAAGGGTAAGGGTAAGGGTAAGCTTAAGGGTAAAAGCAAGGGTAAGGGTAAGGGTAAGGGTAAGGGTAAGGGTAAGGGTACGCTTAAGGGTAAAAGCAAGGGTAAGGGTAAGGGTAAGGGTAAGGGTAAGGGTAAGGGTAAGGGTAAGGGTAAAGTTAAGGGTAAGCCTAAGGGTAAAAGCAAGGGTAAGGGTAAGGGTAAGGGTAAGGGTAAGGGTAAGGGTAAGGGTAAGGGTAAGGGTAAGGGTAAGGGTAAGGGTAAGGGTAAGGGTAAGGGTAAGGGTAAGGGTAAGCTTAAGGGTAAAAGCAAGGGTAAGGGTAAGGGTAAGGGTAAGGGTAAGCCTAAGGGTAAAAGCAAGGGTAAGGGTAAGGGTAAGGGTAAGGGTAAGGGTAAGCTTAAGGGTAAAAGCAAAGGTAAGGGTAAGGGTAAGGGTAAGGGTAAGGGTAAGGGTAAGCTTAAGGGTAAAAGCAAGGGTAAGGGTAAGGGTAAGGGTAAGGGTAAGGGTAAGGGTAAGGGTAAAGGTAAGGGTAAGCCTAAGGGTAAAAGCAAGGGTAAGGGTAAGGGTAAGGGTAAGGGTAAGGGTAAGGGTAAGGGTAAGGGTAAGGGTAAGGGTAAGGGTAAGGTTAAGGGTAAGGGTAAGGGTAAGGGTGAGCTTAAGGGTAAAAGCAAGGGTAAGGGTAAGGGTAAGGGTAAGGGTAAGGGTAAGGGTAAGGGTAAGCTTAAGGGTAAAAGCAAGGGTAAGGGTAAGGGTAAGGGTAAGGGTAAGGGTAAGGGTAAGGGTAAGGGTAAGGGTAAGCTTTAGGGTAAAAGCAAGGGTAAGGGTAAGGGTAAGGGTAAGGGTAAGGGTAAGGGTAAGCTTAAGGGTAAAAGCAAGGGTAAGGGTAAGGGTAAGGGTAAGGGTAAGGGTAAGGGTAAGGGTAAGGGTAAGGGTAAGGGTAAGGGTAAGGGTAAGGGTAAGGGTAAGGGTAAAGGTAAGGGTAAGCCTAAGGGTAAATGCAAGGGTAAGGGTAAGGGTAAGGGTAAGGGTAAGGGTAAGTGTAAGGGTAAGGGTAAGCTTAAGGGTAAAAGCAAGGGTAAGGGTAAGGGTAAGGGTAAGGGTAAGGGTAAGGGTAAGGGTAAGGGTAAGGGTAAGGGTAAGGGTAAGGGTAAGGTTAAGCTTAAGGGTAAGGAAAAGGGTAAGGGTAAGGGTAAGCTTAAGGGTAAAAGCAAGGGTAAGGGTAAGGGTATGGGTAAGGGTAAGGGTAAGCTTAAGGGTAAAAGCAAGGGTAAGGGTAAGGGTAAGGGTAAGGGTAAGGGTAAGTGTATGGGTAAGCTTAAGGGTAAAAGCAAGGGTAAGGGTAAGGGTAAGGGTAAGGGTAAGGGTAAGGGTAAGGGTAAGGGTAAGGGTAAGGGTAAGCTTAAGGGTAAAAGCAAGGGTAAGGGTAAGGGTAAGGGTAAGGGTAAGGGTAAAGGTAAGGGTAAGGGTAAGGGTAAGGGTAAGCTTAAGGGTAAAAGCAAGGGAAAGGGTAAGGGTAAAGGTAAGGGAAAGGGTAAGGGTAAGGGTAAAGGTAAGGGTAAGGGTAAGCTTAAGGGTAAAAGCAAGGGTAAGGGTAAGGGTAAGGGTAAGGGTGAGGGTAAAGGTAAGGGTAAGCCTAAGGGTAAAAGCAAGGTTAAGGGTAAGGGTAAGGGTAAGGGTAAGGGTAAGGGTAAGGGTAAGGGTAAGGGTAAGCTCAAGGGTAAAAGCAAGGGTAAGGGTAAGGGTAAGGGTAAGGGTAAGGGTAAGGGTAAGGGTAAGCTTAAGGGTAAAAGCAATGGTAAGGGTAAGGGTAAGGGTAAGGGTAAGGGTAAGGGTAAGGGTAAGGGTAAGGGTAAGGGTAAGGGTAAGGGTAAGGGTAAGGGTAAGGGTAAGGGTAAGGGTAAGGGTAAGCTTAAGGGTAAAAGCAAGGGTAAGGGTAAGGGTAAGGGTAAGGGTAAGGGTAAGGGTAAGGGTAAGGGTAAGGGTAAGGGTAAGGGTAAGGGTAAGCTTAAGGGCAAAAGCAAGGGTAAGGGTAAGGGTGAGGGTAAGGGTAAAGGTAAGGGTAAGGGTAAGGGTAAGGGTAAGGGTAAGGGTAAGCTTAAGGGTAAAAGCAAGGGTAAGGGTAAGGGTAAGGGTAAGGGTAAGGGTAAGGGTAAGGGTAAGGTTAAGCTTAAGGGTATGGGTAAGGGTAAGGGTAAGGGTAAGCTTAAGGGTAAAAGCAAGGGTAAGGGTAAGGGTGAGGGTAAGGGTAAGGGTAAGGGTAAGGGTAAGGGTAAGGGTAAGGGTAAGGGTAAGGGTAAGCTTAAGGGTAAAAGCAAGGGTAAGGGTAAGGGTAAGGGTAAGGGTAAGGGTAAGGGTAAGGGTAAGGGTAAGGGTAAGCTTAAGGGTAAAAGCAAGGGTAAGGGTAAGGGTAAGGGTAAGGGTAAGGGTAAGGGTAAGGGTAAGGGTAAGGGTAAGGGTAAAAGTAAGGGTAAGCCTAAGGGTAAAAGCAAGGGTAAGGGTAAGGGTAAGGGTAAGGGTAAGGGTAAGAGTAAGGGTAAGGGTAAGGGTAAGGGTAAGCTTAAGGGTAAAAGCAAGGGTAAGGGTAAGGGTAAGGGTAAGGGTAAGCCTAAGGGTAAAAGCAAGGGTAAGGGTAAGGGTAAGGGTAAGGGTAAGGGTAAGCTTAAGGGTAAAAGCAAAGGTAAGGGTAAGGGTAAGGGTAAGGGTAAGGGTAAGGGTAAGGGTAAGCTTAAGGGTAAAAGCAAGGGTGAGGGTAAGGGTAAGGGTAAGGGTAAGGGTAAGGGTAAGGGTAAGGGTAAGGGTAAGGGTAAGGGTAAGCTTAAGGGTAAAAGCAAGGGTAAGGGTAAGGGTAAGGGTAAGGGTAAGGGTAAGGGTAAAGGTAAGGGTAAGGGTAAGGATAAGGGTAAGGGTAAGGGTAAGGGTAAGGGTAAGGGTAAGGGTAAGGGTAAGGGTAAGGGTAAGGGTAAGGGTAAGCTTAAGGGTAAAAGCAAGGGTAAGGGTAAGGGTAAGGGTAAGCCTAAGGGTAAAAGCAAGGGTAAGGGTAAGGGTAAGGGTAAGGGTAAGGGTAAGCTTAAAGGTAAAAGCAAGGGTAAGGGTAAGGGTAAGGGAAAGGGTAAGGGTAAGGGTAAGCTTAAGGGTAAAAGCAAGGGTAAGGGTAAGGGTAAGGGTAAGGGTAAGCTTAAGGGTAAGGGTAAGGGTAAGGGTAAGGGTAGGCTCAAGGGTAAAAGCAAGGGTAAGGGTAAGGGTAAGGGTAAGGGTAAGGGTAAGCTTAAGGGTAAAAGCAAGGGTAAGGGTAAGGGTAAGGGTAAGGGTAAGGGTAAGGGTAAGGGTAAGGGTAAGGGTAAGCTTAAGGGTAAGGGTAAGGGTAAGGGTAAGGGTAAGCTTAAGGGTAAAAGCAAGGGTAAGGGTAAGGGTAAGGGTAAGGGTAAGGGTAAGGGTAAGGGTAAGGGTAAGGGTAAGGGTAAGCTTAAGGGTAAGGGTAAGGGTAAGGGTAAGGGTAAGCTTAAGGGTAAAAGCAAGGGTAAGGGTAAGGGTAAGGGTAAGGGTAAGGGTAAGCTTAAGGGTAAGGGTAAGGGTAAGGGTAAGGGTAAGGGTAAGGGTAAGCTTAAGGGTAAAAGCAAGGGTAAGGGTAAGGGTAAGGGTAAGGGTAAGGGTAAGGGTAGGGGTAAGGGTAAGGGTAAGGGTAAGGGTAAGGGTAAGCTTAAGGGTAAGGGTAAGGGTAAGGGTAAGCTTAAGGGTAAAAGCAAGGGTAAGGGTAAGGGTAAGGGTAAGGGTAAGGGTAAGCTTAAGGGTAAAAGCAAGGGTAAGGGTAAGGGTAAGGGTAAGGGTAAGGGTAAGGGTAAGGGTAAGGGTAAGGGTAAGCTTAAGGGTAAGGGTAAGGGTAAGGGTAAGGGTAAGCTTAAGGGTAAAAGCAAGGCTAAGGGTAAGGGTAAGGGTAAGGGTAAGGGTAAGCTTAAGGGTAAAAGTAAGGGTAAGGGTAAGGGTAAGGGTAAGGGTAAGGGTAAGGGTAAGGGTAAGGGTAAGGGTAAGCTTAAGGGTAAAAGCAAGGGTAAGGGTAAGGGTAAGGTTTAGGGTAAGGGTAAGGGTAAGGGTAAAGGTAAGGGTAAGCCTAAGGGTAAAAGCAAGTGTAAGGGTAAGGGTAAGGGTAAGGGTAAGGGTAAGGGTAAGGGTAAGGGTAAGGGTAAGGGTAAGGGTAAGGGTAAGCTTAAGGGTAAAAGCAAGGGTAAGGGTAAGGGTAAGGGTAAGGGTAAGCCTAAGGGTAAAAGCAAGGGTAAGGGTAAGGGTAAGGGTAAGGGTAAGGGTAAGGGTAAGGGTAAGCTTAAGGGTAAAAGCAAGGGTAAGGGTAAGGGTAAGGGTAAGGGTAAGGGTAAGGGTAAGCTTAAGGGTAAAAGCAAGGGTGAGGGTAAGGGTGAGGGTAAGGGTAAGGGTAAGGGTAAGGGTAAGGGTAAGGGTAAGGGTAAGCTCAAGGGTAAAAGCAAGGGTAAGGGTAAGGGTAAGGGTAAGGGTAAGGGTAAGGGTAAGCTTAAGGGTAAAAGCAAGGGTAAGGGTAAGGGTAAGGGTAAGGGTAAGGGTAAGGGTAAGGGTAAGGGTAAGGGTAAAGTTAAGGGTGAGCCTAAGGGTAAAAGCAAGGGTAAGGGTAAGGGTAAGGGTAAGGGTAAAGGTAAGGGTAAGGGTAAGGGTAAGGGTAAGGGTAAGGGTAAGGGTAAGGGTAAGGGTAAGGGTAAGGGTAAGGGTAAGGGTAAGGGTAAGGGTAAGCTTTAGGGTAAAAGCAAGGGTAAGGGTAAGGGTAAGGGTAAGGGTAAGGGTAAGCTTAAGGGTAAAAGCAAGGGTAAGGGTAAGGGTAAGGGTAAGGGTAAGGGTAAGGGTAAGGGTAAGGGTAAGGGTAAGGGTAAGGGTAAAGGTAAGGGTAAGCCTAAGGGTAAATGCAAGGGTAAGGGTAAGGGTAAGGGTAAGGGTAAGGGTAAGTGTAAGGGTAAGGGTAAGGGTAAGGGTAAGGGTAAGGGTAAGCTTAAGGGTAAAAGCAAGGGTAAGGGTAAGGGTAAGGGTAAGGGTAAGGGTAAGGGTAAGGGTAAGGGTAAGGGTAAGGTTAAGCTTAAGGGTAAGGAAAAGGGTAAGGGTAAGGGTAAGCTTAAGGGTAAAGGCAAGGGTAAGGGTAAGGGTAAGGGTAAGGGTGAGGGTAAGCTTAAGGGTAAAAGCAAGGGTAAGGGTAAGGGTAAGGGTAAGGGTAAGGGTAAGGGTAAGGGTATGGGTAAGCTTAAGGGTAAAAGCAAGGGTGAGGGTAAGGGTAAGGGTAAGGGTAAGGGTAAGGGTAAGGGTAAGGGTAAGGGTAAGCTTAAGGGTAAAAGCAAGGGTAAGGGTAAGGGTAAGGGTAAGGGTAAGGGTAAAGGTAAGGGTAAGGGTAAGGGTAAGGGTAAGCTTAAGGGTAAAAGCAAGGGAAAGGGTAAGGGTAAAGGTAAGGGAAAGGGTAAGGGTAAGGGTAAGGGTAAGGGTAAGGGTAAGGGTAAGCTTAAGGGTAAAAGCAAGGGTAAGGGTAAGGGTAAGGGTAAGGGTAAGGGTAAGGGTAAGGGTGAGGGTAAAGGTAAGGGTAAGCCTAAGGGTAAAAGCAAGGTTAAGGGTAAGGGTAAGGGTAAGGGTAAGGGTAAGGGTAAGGGTAAGGGTAAGGGTAAGCTCAAGGGTAAAAGCAAGGGTAAGGGTAAGGGTAAGGGTAAGGGTAAGGGTAAGGGTAAGGGTAAGGGTAAGGGTAAGCTTAAGGGTAAAAGCAATGGTAAGGGTAAGGGTAAGGGTAAGGGTAAGGGTAAGGGTAAGGGTAAGGGTAAGGGTAAGGGTAAGGGTAAGGGTAAGGGTAAGGGTAAGGGTAAGGGTAAGGGTAAGGGTAAGCTTAAGGGTAAAAGCAAGGGTAAGGGTAAGGGTAAGGGTAAGGGTAAGGGTAAGGGTAAGGGTAAGGGTAAGGGTAAGGGTAAGGGTAAGGGTAAGGGTAAGCTTAAGGGCAAAAGCAAGGGTAAGGGTAAGGGTAAGGGTAAGGGTAAAGGTAAGGGTAAGGGTAAGGGTAAGGGTAAGGGTAAGGGTAAGGGTAAGGGTAAGCTTAAGGGTAAAAGCAAGGGTAAGGGTAAGGGTAAGGGTAAGGGTAAGGGTAAGGGTAAGGGTAAAGGTAAGGGTAAGCCTAAGGGTAAAAGCAAGGGTAAGGGTAAGGGTAAGGGTAAGGGTAAGGGTAAGGGTAAGGGTAAGGGTAAGGGTAAGGGTAAGGGTAAGGGTAAGGGTAAGGGTAAGGGTAAGGGTAAGCTTAAGGGTAAAGGCAAGGGTAAGGGTAAGGGTAAGGGTAAGGGTAAGGTTTAGGGTAAGGGTAAGGGTAAGGGTAAGGGTAAGGGTAAGCTTAAGGGTAAGGGTAAGGGTAAGGGTAAGCTTAAGGGTAAAAGCAAGGGTAAGGGTAAGGGTAAGGGTAAGGGTAAGGGTAAGGGTAAGCTTAAGGGTAAAAGCAAGGGTAAGGGTAAGGGTAAGGGTAAGGGTAAGGGTAAGGGTAAGGGTAAGGGTAAGGGTAAGGGTAAGGGTAAGGGTAAGGGTAAGCTTAAGGGTAAGGGTAAGGGTAAGGGTAAGGGTAAGCTTAAGGGTAAAAGCAAAGGTAAGGGTGAGGGTAAGGGTAAGGGTAAGGGTAAGGGTAAGGGTAAGGGTAAGGGTAAGGGTAAGCTTAAGGGTAAAAGCAAGGGTAAGGGTAAGGGTAAGGGTAAGGGTAAGGGTAAGGGTAAGGGTAAGCTTGAGGGTAAAAGCAAGGGTAAGGGTAAGGGTAAGGGTAAGGGTAAGGGTAAGGGTAAGGGTAAGGGTAAAGGTAAGGGTAAGCCTAAGGGTAAAAGCAAGGGTAAGGGTAAGGGTAAGGGTAAGGTTAAGGGTAAGGGTAAGGGTAAGGGTAAGGGTAAGGGTAAGCTTAAGGGTAAAAGCAAGGGTAAGGGTAAGGGTAAGGGTAAGGGTAAGGGTAAAGGTAAGGGTAAGCTTAAGGGTAAGGGTAAGGCCAAGGGCAAGCTTAAGGGTAAAAGCAAGGGTAAGGGTAAGGGTAAGGGTAAGGGTAAGGGTAAGGGTAAGGGTAAGGGTAAGGGTAAGGGTAAGCTTAAGGGTAAGGGTAAGGGTAAGGGTAAGGGTAAGCTTAAGGGTAAAAGCAAGGGTTAGGGTAAGGGTAAGGGTAAGGGTAAGGGTAAGGGTAAGGGTAAGGGTAAGGGTAAGGGTAAGCTTAAGGGTAAAAGCAAGGGTAAGGGTGAGGGTAAGGGTAAGGGTAAGGGTAAGGGTAAGGGTAAGCTTAAGGGTAAAAGCAAGGACAAGGGTAAGGGTAAGGGTAAGGGTAAGGGTAAGGGTAAGGGTAAGGGTTAGGGTAAGTGTAAGGGTAAGCTTAAGGGTAAAAGCAAGGGTAAGGGTAAGGGTAAGGGTAAGGGTAAGCCTAAGGGTAAAAGCAAGGGTAAGGGTAAGGGTAAGGGTAAGGGTAAGGGTAAGCTTAAGGGTAAAAGCAAGGGTAAGGGTAAGGGTAAGGGTAAGGGTAAGGGTAAGCTTAAGGGTAAAAGCAAGGGTAAGGGTAAGGGTAAGGGTAAGGGTAAGGTTAAGCTTAAGGGTAAAAGCAAGGGTAGGGGTAAGGGTAAGGGTAAGGGTAAGGGTAAGGGTAAGGGTAAGGGTAAGGGTAAGGGTAAGGGTAAGGGTAAGGGTAAGCTTAAGGGTAAAAGCAAGGGTAAGGGTAAGGGTAAGGGTAAGGGTAAGGGTAAGGGTAAGGGTAAGGGTAAGGGTAAGGGTAAGGGTAAGGGTAAGGGTAAGGGTAAGGGTAAGGGTAAGCTTAAGGGTAAAAGCAAGGGTAAGGGTAAGGGTAAGGGTAAGGGTAAGGGTAAGGGTAAGGATAAGGGTAAAGGTAAGGGTAAGCCTAAGGGTAAAAGCAAGGGTAAGGGTAAGGGTAAGGGTAAGGTTAAGGGTAAGGGTAAGGGTAAGGGTAAGGGTAAGCTTAAGGGTAAAAGCAAGGGTAAGGGTAAGGGTAAGGGTAAGGGTAAGGGTAAGGGTAAGTGTAAGGGTAAGCTTAAGGGTAAGGGTAAGGGTAAGGGTAAGCTTAAGGGTAAAAGCAAGGGTAAGGGTAAGGGTAAGGGTAAGGGTAAGGGTGAGGGTAAAGGTAAGGGTAAGCCTAAGGGTAAAAGCAAGGGTAAGGGTAAGGGTAAGGGTAAGGGTAAGGGTAAGGGTAAGGGTAAGGGTAAGCTCAAGGGTAAAAGCAAGGGTAAGGGTAAGGGTAAGGGTAAGGGTAAGGGTAAGGGTAAGGGTAAGGGTAAGGGTAAGGGTAAGGGTAAGGGTAAGGGTAAGCTTAAGGGTAAAAGCAAGGGTAAGGGTAAGGGTAAGGGTAAGGGTAAGGGTAAGGGTAAGGGTAAGGGTAAGTGTAAGGGTAAGGGTAAGGGTAAGCTTAAGGGTAAAAGCAAGGGTAAGGGTAAGGGTAAGGGTAAGGGTAAGGGTAAGGGTAAGGGTAAGGGTAAGGGTAAGGGTAAGCTTAAGGGCAAAAGCAAGGGTAAGGGTAAGGGTAAGGGTAAGGGTAAAGGTAAGGGTAAGGGTAAGGGTAAGGGTAAGGGTAAGGGTAAGGGTAAGGGTAAGCTTAAGGGTAAAAGCAAGGGTAAGGGTAAGGGTAAGGGTAAGGGTAAGGGTAAGGGTAAGGGTAAAGGTAAGGGTAAGCCTAAGGGTAAAAGCAAGGGTAAGGGTAAGGGTAAGGGTAAGGGTAAGGGTAAGGGTAAGGGTAAGGGTAAGGGTAAGGGTAAGGGTAAGGGTAAGCTTAAGGGTAAAAGCAAGGGTAAGGGTAAGGGTAAGGGTAAGGGTAAGGGTAAGGGTAAGGGTAAGGGTAAGGGTAAGGGTAAGCTTAAGGGTAAGGGTAAGGGTAAGGGTAAGCTTAAGGGTAAAAGCAAGGGTAAGGGTAAGGGTAAGGGTAAGGGTAAGGGTAAGGGTAAGGGTAAGCTTAAGGGTAAAAGCAAGGGTAAGGGTAAGGGTAAGGGTAAGGGTAAGGGTAAGGGTAAGGGTAAGGGTAAGGGTAAGGGTAAGCTTAAGGGTAAGGGTAAGGGTAAGGGTAAGGGTAAGCTTAAGGGTAAAAGCAAGGGTTAGGGTAAGGGTAAGGGTAAGGGTAAGGGTAAGGGTAAGGGTAAGGGTAAGGGTAAGGGTAAGCTTAAGGGTAAAAGCAAGGGTAAGGGTAAGGGTAAGGGTAAGGGTAAGGGTAAGGGTAAGCTTAAGGGTAAAAGCAAGGGTAAGGGTAAGGGTAAGGGTAAGGGTAAGGGTAAGGGTAAGGGTAAGGGTAAGGGTAAGGGTAAAGGTAAGGGTAAGCCTAAGGGTAAAAGCAAGGGTAAGGGTAAGGGTAAGGGTAAGGTTAAGGGTAAGGGTAAGGGTAAGGGTAAGGGTAAGGGTAAGCTTAAGGGTAAAAGCAAGGGTAAGGGTAAGGGTAAGGGTAAGGGTAAGGGTAAGGGTAAGGGTAAGGGTAAGGGTAAGCTTAAGGGTAAGGGTAAGGCCAAGGGTAAGCTTAAGGGTAAAAGCAAGGGTAAGGGTAAGGGTAAGGGTAAGGGTAAGGGTAAGGGTAAGGGTAAGGGTAAGGGTAAGGGTAAGGGTAAGGGTAAGGGTAAGGGTAAGCTTAAGGGTAAGGGTAAGGGTAAGGGTAAGGGTAAGCTTAAGGGTAAAAGCAAGGGTTAGGGTAAGGGTAAGGGTAAGGGTAAGGGTAAGGGTAAGGGTAAGGGTTAGGGTAAGGGTAAGGGTAAGCTTAAGGGTAAAAGCAAGGGTAAGGGTGAGGGTAAGGGTAAGGGTAAGGGTAAGGGTAAGGGTAAGGGTAAGCTTAAGGGTAAAAGCAAGGACAAGGGTAAGGGTAAGGGTAAGGGTAAGGGTAAGGGTAAGGGTTAGGGTAAGGGTAAGTGTAAGGGTAAGCTTAAGGGTAAAAGCAAGGGTAAGGGTAAGGGTAAGGGTAAGCCTAAGGGTAAAAGCAAGGGTAAGGGTAAGGGTAAGGGTAAGGGTAAGGGTAAGCTTAAGGGTAAAAGCAAGGGTAAGGGTAAGGGTAAGGGTAAGGGTAAGGGTAAGGGTAAGCTTAAGGGTAAAAGCAAGGGTAAGGGTAAGGGTAAGGGTAAGAGTAAGGTTAAGCTTAAGGGTAAAAGCAAGGGTAGGGGTAAGGGTAAGGGTAAGGGTAAGGGTAAGGGTAAGGGTAAGGGTAAGCTTAAGGGTAAAAGCAAAGGTAAGGGTAAGGGTAAGGGTAAGGGTAATGGTAAGGGTAAGGGTAAGGGTAAGGGTAAGGGTAAGGGTAAGGGTAAGGGTAAGGGTAAGGGTAAGGGTAAGGGTAAGGGTAAGGGTAAGGGTAAGCTTAAGGGTAAAAGCAAGGGTAAGGGTAAGGGTAAGGGTAAGGGTAAGGGTAAGGGTAAGGATAAGGGTAAAGGTGAGGGTAAGCCTAAGGGTAAAAGCAAGGGTAAGGGTAAGGGTAAGGGTAAGGTTAAGGGTAAGGGTAAGGGTAAGGGTAAGGGTAAGGGTAAGCTTAAGGGTAAAAGCAAGGGTAAGGGTAAGGGTAAGGGTAAGGGTAAGGGTAAGGGTAAGGGTAAGGGTAAGCTTAAGGGTAAGAGTAAGGGTAAGGGTAAGCTCAAGGGTAAAAGCAAGGGTAGGGGTAAGGGTAAGGGTAAGGGTAAGGGTAAGGGTAAGGGTAAGCTTAAGGGTAAAAGCAAGGGTAAGGGTAAGGGTAAGGGTAAGGGTAAGGGTAAGGGTAAGGGTAAGGGTAAGGGTAAGGGTAAGGGTAAGCTTAAGGGTAAGGGTAAGGGTAAGGGTAAGGGTAAGCTTAAGGGTAAAAGCAAGGGTTAGGGTAAGGGTTAGGGTAAGGGTAAGGGTAAGGGTAAGGGTAAGGGTAAGGGTAAGCTTAAGGCTAAAAGCAAGGGTAAGGGTGAGGGTAAGGGTAAGGGTAAGGGTAAGGGTAAGCTTAAGGGTAAAAGCAAGGGTAAGGGTAAAGGTAAGGGTAAGGGTAAGGGTAAGGGTAAGGGTAAGGGTAAGGGTAAGGGTAAGCCTAAGGGTAAAAGCAAGGGTAAGGGTGAGGGTAAGGGTAAGGGTAAGGGTAAGCTTAAGGGTAAAAGCAAGGGTAAGGGTAAGGGTAAGGGTAAGAGTAAGGGTAAGGGTAAGGGTAAGGGTAAGGGTAAGGGTAAGCTTAAGGGTAAAAGCAAGGGTAAGGGTAAGGGTAAGGGTAAGGGTAAGGGTAAGGGTAAGGGTAAGGTTAAGCTTAAGGGTAAAAGCAAGGGTAGGGGTAAGGGTAAGGGTAAGGGTAAGGGTAAGGGTAAGGGTAAGGGTAAGGGTAAGGGTAAGGGTAAGCTTAAGGGTAAAAGCAAGGGTAAGGGTAAGGGTAAGGGTAAGGGTAAGGGTAAGGGTAAGGGTAAGGGTAAGGGTAAGGGTAAGGGTAAGCTTAAGGGTAAAAGCAAGGGTAAGGGTAAGGGTAAGGGTAAGGGTAAGGGTAAGGGTAAGGGTAAGGGTAAGGGTAAGGGTAAGGGTAAGGGTAAGGGTAAGGGTAAGCTTAAGGGTAAAAGCCAGGGTAAGGGTAAGGGTAAGGGTAAGGGTAAGGGTGAAGGTAAGGGTAAGCCTAAGGGTAAAAGCAAGGGTAAGGGTAAGGGTAAGGGTAAGGGTAAGGGTAAGGGTAAGGGTAAGGGTAAGGGTAAGGGTAAGGGTAAGGGTAAGGGTAAGGGTGAGCTTAAGGGTAAAAGCAAGGTTAAGGGTAAGGGTAAGGGTAAGGGTAAGGGTAAGGGTAAGGGTAAGGGTAAGGGTAAGGGTAAGGGTAAGCTTAAGGGTAAGGGTAAGGGTAAGGGTAAGGGTAAGCTTAAGGGTAAAAGCAAGGGTAAAGGTAAGGGTAAGGGTAAGGGTAAGGGTAAGCTTAAGGGTAAAAGCAAGGGTAAGGGTAAGGGTAAGGGTAAGGGTAAGGGTAAGGGTAAGGGTAAGCTTAAGGGTAAGGGTAAGGGTAAGGGTAAGGGTAAGCTTAAGGGTAAAAGCAAGGGTAAGGGTAAGGGTAAGGGTAAGGGTAAGGGTAAGGGTAAGGGTAAGGGTAAGGGTAAGCTTGAGGGTAAAAGCAAGGGTAAGGGTAAGGGTAAGGGTAAGGGTAAGGGTAAGGGTAAGGGTAAGGGTAAGCTTAAGGGTAAATGCAAGGGTAAGGGTAAGGGTAAGGGTAAGGGTAAGGGTAAGGGTAAGGGTAAGGGTAAAGGTAAGGGTAAGCCTAAGGGTAAAAGCAAGGGTAAGGGTAAGGGTAAGGGTAAGGGTAAGGGTAAGGGTAAGGGTAAGGGTAAGGGTAAGGGTAAGGGTAAGGGTAAGGGTAAGGGTAAGGGTAAGCTTAAGGGTAAAAGCAAGGGTAAGGGTAAGGGTAAGGGTAAGGGTAAGCCTAAGGGTAAAAGCAAGGGTAAGGGTAAGGGTAAGGGTAAGGGTAAGGGTAAGGGTAAGGGTAAGGGTAAGGGTAAGGGTAAGGGTAAGGGTAAGGGTAAGCTTAAGGGTAAAAGCAAGGGTAAGGGTAAGGGTAAGGGTTAGGGTAAGGGTAAGGGTAAGCTTAAGGGTAAAAGCAAGGGTAAGGGTAAGGGTAAGGGTAAGGGTAAGGGTAAGGGTAAGGGTAAGGGTAAGGGTAAGCTTAAGGGTAAAAGCAAGGGTAAGGGTAAGGGTAAGGGTAAGGGTAAGGGTAAGGGTAAGGGTAAGGGTAAGGGTAAGCTTAAGGGTAAAAGCAAGGGTAAGGGTAAGGGTAAGGGTAAGGGTAAGGGTAAGGGTAAGGGTAAGGGTAAGGGTAAGGGTAAAGTTAAGGGTAAGCCTAAGGGTAAAAGCAAGGGTTAGGGTAAGGGTAAGGGTAAGGGTAAGGGTAAGGGTAAGGGTAAGGGTAAGGGTAAGGGTAAGGGTAAGGGTAAGGGTAAGGGTAAGGGTAAGGGTAAGGGTAAGGGTAAGGGTAAGGGTAAGGGTAAGGGTAAGGGTAAGGGTAAGGGTAAGGGTAAGGGTAAGGGTAAGCTTAAGGGTAAAAGCAAGGGTAAGGGTAAGGGTAAGGGTAAGGGTAAGCCTAAGGGTAAAAGCAAGGGTAAGGGTAAGGGTAAGGGTAAGGGTAAGGGTAAGCTTAAGGGTAAAAGCAAGGGTAAGGGTAAGGGTAAGGGTAAGGGTAAGGGTAAGGGTAAGGGTAAGGGTAAGGGTAAGGGTAAGGGTAAGGGTAAGCTTAAGGGTAAAAGCAAGGCTAAGGGTAAGGGTAAGGGTAAGGGTAAGGGTAAGGGTAAGGGTAAGCTTAAGGGTAAAAGCAAGGGTAAGGGTAAGGGTAAGGGTAAGGGTAAGGGTAAGGGTAAGGGTAAGGGTAAGGGTAAGGGTAAGGGTAAAGGTAAGGGTAAGCCTAAGGGTAAAAGCAAGGGTTAGGGTAAGGGTAAGGGTAAGGGTAAGGGTAAGGGTAAGGGTAAGGGTAAGGGTAAGGGTAAGGGTAAGCTTAAGGGTAAAAGCAAGGGTAAGGGTAAGGGTGAGGGTAAGGGTAAGCCTAAGGGTAAAAGCAAGGGTAAGGGTAAGAGTAAGGGTAAGGGTAAGGGTAAGCTTAAGGGTAAAAGCAAGGGTATGGGTAAGGGTAAGGGTAAGGGTAAGGGTAAGGGTAAGCTTAAGGGTAAAAGCAAGGGTAAGGGTAAGGGTAAGGGTAAGGGTAAGTGTAAGGGTAAAGGTAAGGGTAAGCCTAAGGGTAAAAGCAAGGGTAAGGGTAAGGGTAAGGGTAAGGGTAAGGGTAAGGGTAAGGGTAAGGGTAAGCTTAAGGGTAAAAGCAAGGGTAAGGGTAAGGGTAAGGGTAAGGGTAAGGGTAAGGGTAAGGGTAAGGGTAAGGGTAAGGGTAAGGGTAAGCTTAAGGGTAAAAGCAAGGGTAAGGGTAAGGGTAAGGGTAAGGGTAAGGGTAAGGGTAATGGTAAGGGTAAGGGTAAGGGTAGGCTTAAGGGTAAAAGCAAGGGTAAGGGTAAGGGTAAGGGTAAGGGTAAGGGTAAGGGTAAGGGTAAGCTTAAGGGTAAAAGCAAGGGTAAGGGTAAGGGTAAGGGTAAGGGTAAGGGTAAGGGTAAGGGTAAGGGTAAGGGTAAGGGTAAGGGTAAGGGTAAGGGTAAGGGTAAAGGTAAGGGTAAGCCTAAGGGTAAAAGCAAGGGTAAGGGTAAGGGTAAGGGTAAGGGTAAGGGTAAGGGTAAGGGTAAGGGTAAGCTTAAGGGTAAAAGCAAGGGTAAGGGTAAGGGTAAGGGTAAGGGTAAGGGTAAGGGTAAGGGTAAGGGTAAGGGTAAGGGTAAGGGTAAGCTTAAGGGTTATGGTAAGGGTAAGGGTAAGGGTAAGGGTAAGTTTAAGGGTAAAAGCAAGGGTAAGGGTAAGGGTAAGGGTAAGGGTAAGGGTAAGGGTAAGGGTAGGGGTAAGCTTAAGGGTAAAAGCAAGGGTAAGGGTAAGGGTAAGGGTAAGGGTAAGCTTAAGGGTAAAAGCAAGGGAAGGGTAAGGGTAAGGGTAAGGGTAAGGGTAAGGGTAAGGGTAAGGGAAAGGGTAAGGGTAAGCTTAAGGGTAAAAGCAAGGGAAAGGGTAAGGGTAAGGGTAAGGGTAAGGGTAAGAGTAAGGGTAAGCTTAAGGGTAAAAGCAAGGGTAAGGGTAAGGGAAAGGGTAAGGGTAAGGGTAAGGGTAAGGGTAAGGGTAAGGGTAAGGGTAAGGGTAAGGGTAAGGGTAAAGGTAAGGGTAAGCCTAAGGGTAAAAGCAAGGGTAAGGGTAAGGGTAAGGGTAAGGGTAAGGGTAAGGGTAAGGGTAAGCTTAAGGGTAAGGGTAAGGCCAAGGGTAAGCTTAAGGGTAAAAGCAAGGGTAAGGGTAAGGGTAAGGGTAAGGGTAAGGGTAAGGGTAAGGGTAAGGGTAAGGGTAAGGGTAAGCTTAAGGGTAAGGGTAAGGGTAAGTGTAAGGGTAAGCTTAAGGGTAAAAGCAAGGGTTAGGGTAAGGGTAAGGGTAAGGGTAAGGGTAAGGGTAAGGGTAAGGGTAAGGGTAAGGGTAAGGGTAAGCTTAAGGGTAAAAGCAAGGGTAAGGGTGAGGGTAAGGGTAAGGGTAAGGGTAAGGGTAAGGGTAAGCTTAAGGGTAAAAGCAAGGACAAGGGTAAGGGTAAGGGTAAGGGTAAGGGTAAGGGTAAGGGTAAGGGTAAGGGTAAGGGTAAGTGTAAGGGTAAGCTTAAGGGTAAAAGCAAGGGTAAGGGTAAGGGTAAGGGTGAGCCTAAGGGTAAAAGCAAGGGTAAGGGTAAGGGTAAGGGTAAGGGTAAGGGTAAGCTTAAGGGTAAAAGCAAGGGTAAGGGTAAGGGTAAGGGTAAGGGTAAGGGTAAGGGTAAGCTTAAGGGTAAAAGCAAGGGTAAGGGTAAGGGTAAGGGTAAGGGTAAGGTTAAGCTTAAGGGTAAAAGCAAGGGTAGGGGTAAGGGTAAGGGTAAGGGTAAGGGTAAGGGTAAGGGTAAGGGTAAGCTTAAGGGTAAAAGCAAGGGTAAGGGTAAGGGTAAGGGTAAGGGTAAGGGTAAGGGTAAGGGTAAGGGTAATGGTAAGGGTAAGGGTAAGGGTAAGGGTAAGGGTAAGGGTAAGGGTAAGGGTAAGGGTAAGGGTAAGCTTAAGGGTAAAAGCAAGGGTAAGGGTAAGGGTAAGGGTAAGGGTAAGGGTAAGGGTAAGGATAAGGGTAAAGGTAAGGGTAAGCCTAAGGGTAAAAGCAAGGGTAAGGGTAAGGGTAAGGGTAAGGTTAAGGGTAAGGGTAAGGGTAAGGGTAAGGGTAAGGGTAAGCTTAAGGGTAAAAGCAAGGGTAAGGGTAAGGGTAAGGGTAAGGGTAAGGGTAAGGGTAAGGGTAAGGGTAAGGGTAAGGGAAAGGGTAAGGGTAAGCTTAAGGGTAAAAGCAAGGGAAAGGGTAAGGGTAAGGGTAAGGGTAAGGGTAAGAGTAAGGGTAAGCTTAAGGGTAAAAGCAAGGGTAAGGGTAAGGGAAAGGGTAAGGGTAAGGGTAAGGGTAAGGGTAAGGGTAAGGGTAAGGGTAAGGGTAAGGGTAAAGGTAAGGGTAAGCCTAAGGGTAAAAGCAAGGGTAAGGGTAAGGGTAAGGGTAAGGGTAAGGGTAAGGGTAAGGGTAAGGGTAAGCTTAAGGGTAAGGGTAAGGCCAAGGGTAAGCTTAAGGGTAAAAGCAAGGGTAAGGGTAAGGGTAAGGGTAAGGGTAAGGGTAAGGGTAAGGGTAAGGGTAAGGGTAAGGGTAAGGGTAAGGGTAAGGGTAAGCTTAAGGGTAAGGGTAAGGGTAAGGGTAAGGGTAAGCTTAGGGGTAAAAGCAAGGGTTAGGGTAAGGGTAAGGGTAAGGGTAAGGGTAAGGGTAAGGGTAAGGGTAAGGGTAAGGGTAAGGGTAAGGGTAAGGGTAAGGGTAAGGGTAAGGGTAAGGGTAAGGGTAAGCTTAAGGGTAAAAGCAAGGGTAAGGGTGAGGGTAAGGGTAAGGGTAAGGGTAAGGGTAAGGGTAAGCTTAAGGGTAAAAGCAAGGACAAGGGTAAGGGTAAGGGTAAGGGTAAGGGTAAGGGTAAGGGTAAGGGTAAGGGTAAGGGTAAGGGTAAGGGTAAGTGTAAGGGTAAGCTTAAGGGTAAAAGCAAGGGTAAGGGTAAGGGTAAGGGTAAGGGTAAGCCTAAGGGTAAAAGCAAGGGTAAGGGTAAGGGTAAGGGTAAGGGTAAGGGTAAGCTTAAGGGTAAAAGCAAGGGTAAGGGTAAGGGTAAGGGTAAGGGTAAGGGTAAGGGTAAGGGTAAGGGTAAGCTTAAGGGTAAAAGCAAGGGTAAGGGTAAGGGTAAGGGTAAGGGTAAGGTTAAGCTTAAGGGTAAAAGCAAGGGTAGGGGTAAGGGTAAGGGTAAGGGTAAGGGTAAGGGTTAGGGTAAGGGTAAGCTTAAGGGTAAAAGCAAGGGTAAGGGTAAGGGTAAGGGTAAGGGTAAGGGTAAGGGTAAGGGTAAGGGTAAGGGTAAGGGTAAGGGTAAGGGTAAGGGTAAGGGTAAGGGTAAGGGTAAGGGTAAGGGTAAGCTTAAGGGTAAAAGCAAGGGTAAGGGTAAGGGTAAGGGTAAGGGTAAGGGTAAGGGTAAGGATAAGGGTAAAGGTAAGGGTAAGCCTAAGGGTAAAAGCAAGGGTAAGGGTAAGGGTAAGGGTAAGGTTAAGGGTAAGGGTAAGGGTAAGGGTAAGGGTAAGGGTAAGCTTAAGGGTAAAAGCAAGGGTAAGGGTAAGGGTAAGGGTAAGGGTAAGGGTAAGGGTAAGGGTAAGGGTAAGCTTAAGGGTAAGGGTAAGGGTAAGGGTAAGCTTAAGGGTAAAAGCAAGGGTAGGGGTAAGGGTAAGGGTAAGGGTAAGGGTAAGCTTAAGGGTAAAAGCAAGGGTAAGGGTAAGGGTAAGGGTAAGGGTAAGGGTAAGGGTAAGGGTAAGGGTAAGGGTAAGGGTAAGGGTAAGGGTAAGCTTAAGGGTAAGGGTAAGGGTAAGGGTAAGGGTAAGCTTAAGGGTAAAAGCAAGGGTAAGGGTAAGGGTAAGGGTAAGGGTAAGGGTAAGGGTAAGGGTAAGGGTAAGGGTAAGGGTAAGCTTAAGGGTAAAAGCAAGGGTAAGGGTGAGGGTAAGGGTAAGGGTAAGGGTAAGGGTTAGCTTAAGGGTAAAAGCAAGGGTAAGGGTAAAGGTAAGGGTAAGGGTAAGGGTAAGGGTAAGGGTAAGGGTAAGGGTAAGGGTAAGGGTAAGGGTAAGGGTAAGGGTAAGCCTAAGGGTAAAAGCAAGGGTAAGGGTGAGGGTAAGGGTAAGGGTAAGGGTAAGCTTAAGGGTAAAAGCAAGGGTAAGGGTAAGGGTAAGGGTAAGGGTAAGGGTAAGGGTAAGGGTAAGGGTAAGGGTAAGGGTAAGGGTAAGCTTAAGGGTAAAAGCAAGGGTAAGGGTAAGGGTAAGGGTAAGGGTAAGGGTAAGGGTAAGGGTAAGGTTAAGCTTAAGGGTAAAAGCAAGGGTAGGGGTAAGGGTAAGGGTAAGGGTAAGGGTAAGGGTAAGGGTAAGGGTAAGGGTAAGGGTAAGCTTAAGGGTAAAAGCAAGGGTAAGGGTAAGGGTAAGGGTAAGGGTAAGGGTGAGGGTAAGGGTAAGGGTAAGGGTAAGGGTAAGGGTAAGGGTAAGGGTAAGGGTAAGGGTAAGGGTAAGGGTAAGGGTAAGCTTAAGGGTAAAAGCAAGGGTAAGGGTAAGGGTAAGGGTAAGGGTAAGGGTAAGGGTAAGGGTAAGGGTAAGGGTAAGGGTAAGGGTAAGGGTAAGGGTAAGGGTAAGGGTAAGCTTAAGGGTAAAAGCAAGGGTAAGGGTAAGGGTAAGGGTAAGGGTAAGGGTAAGGGTGAAGGTAAGGGTAAGCCTAAGGGTAAAAGCAAGGGTAAGGGTAAGGGTAAGGGTAAGGGTAAGGGTAAAGGTAAGGGTAAGGGTAAGGGTAAGGCTAAGGGTAAGGTTAAGGGTAAGGGTGAGCTTAAGGGTAAAAGCAAGGGTAAGGGTAAGGGTAAGGGTAAGGGTAAGGGTAAGGGTAAGGGTAAGGGTAAGGGTAAGGGTAAGGGTAAGGGTAAGGGTAAGGGTAAGGGTAAGGGTAAGGGTAAGCTTAAGGGTAAGGGTAAGGGTAAGGGTAAGGGTAAGCTTAAGGGTAAAAGCAAGGGTAAAGGTAAGGGTAAGGGTAAGGGTAAGGGTAAGCTTAAGGGTAAAAGCAAGGGTAAGGGTAAGGGTAAGGGTAAGGGTAAGGGTAAGGGTAAGGGTAAGGGTAAGGGTAAGGGTAAGGGTAAGGGTAAGGGTAAGGGTAAGGGTAAGCTTAAGGGTAAGGGTAAGGGTAAGGGTAAGGGTAAGCTTAAGGGTAAAAGCAAGGGTAAGGGTAAGGGTAAGGGTAAGGGTAAGGGTAAGGGTAAGGGTAAGGGTAAGCTTGAGGGTAAAAGCAAGGGTAAGGGTAAGGGTAAGGGTAAGGGTAAGGGTAAGGGTAAGGGTAAGGGTAAGGGTAAGCTTAAGGGTAAATGCAAGGGTAAGGGTAAGGGTAAGGGTAAAGGTAAGGGTAAGGGTAAGGGTAAGGGTAAAGGTAAGGGTAAGCCTAAGGGTAAAAGCAAGGGTAAGGGTAAGGGTAAGGGTAAGGGTAAGGGTAAGGGTAAGGGTAAGGGTAAGGGTAAGGGTAAGGGTAAGCTTAAGGGTAAAAGCAAGGGTAAGGGTAAGGGTAAGGGTAAGGGTAAGCCTAAGGGTAAAAGCAAGGGTAAGGGTAAGGGTAAGGGTAAGGGTAAGGGTAAGGGTAAGGGTAAGGGTAAGGGTAAGCTTAAGGGTAAAAGCAAGGGTAAGGGTAAGGGTAAGGGTAAGGGTAAGGGTGAAGGTAAGGGTAAGCCTAAGGGTAAAAGCAAGGGTAAGGGTAAGGGTAAGGGTAAGGGTAAGGGTAAGGGTAAGGGTAAGGGTAAGGGTAAGGGTAAGGGTAAGGGTAAGGGTGAGCTTAAGGGTAAAAGCAAGGGTAAGGGTAAGGGTAAGGGTAAGGGTTAGGGTAAGGGTAAGGGTAAGGGTAAGGGTAAGGGTAAGGGTAAGGGTAAGCTTGAGGGTAAGGGTAAGGGTAAGGGTAAGGGTAAGCTTAAGGGTAAAAGCAAGGGTAAAGGTAAGGGTAAGGGTAAGGGTAAGGGTAAGCTTAAGGGTAAAAGCAAGGGTAAGGGTAAGGGTAAGGGTAAGGGTAAGGGTAAGGTTAAGGGTGAGGGTAAGGGTAAGGGTAAGGGTAAGCTTAAGGGTAAGGGTAAGGGTAAGGGTAAGGGTAAGCTTAAGGGTAAAAGCAAGGGTAAGGGTAAGGGTAAGGGTAAGGGTAAGGGTAAGGGTAAGGGTAAGGGTAAGGGTAAGGGTAAGCTTGAGGGTAAAAGCAAGGGTAAGGGTAAGGGTAAGGGTAAGGGTAAGGGTAAGGGTAAGGGTAAGCTTAAGGGTAAATGCAAGGGTAAGGGTAAGGGTAAGGGTAAAGGTAAGGGTAAGGGTAAGGGTAAGGGTAAAGGTAAGGGTAAGCCTAAGGGTAAAAGCAAGGGTAAGGGTAAGGGTAAGGGTAAGGGTAAGGGTAAGGGTAAGGGTAAGGGTAAGGGTAAGGGTAAGGGTAAGGGTAAGGGTAAGGGTAAGGGTAAGGGTAAGGGTAAGGGTAAGGGTAAGGGTAAGCTTAAGGGTAAAAGCAAGGGTAAGGGTAAGGGTAAGGGTAAGGGCAAGGGTAAGCCTAAGGGTAAAAGCAAGGGTAAGGGTAAGGGTAAGGGTAAGGGTAAGGGTAAGGGTAAGGGTAAGGGTAAGGGTAAGCTTAAGGGTAAAAGCAAGGGTAAGGGTAAGGGTAAGGGTTAGGGTAAGGGTAAGGGTAAGCTTAAGGGTAAAAGCAAGGGTAAGGGTAAGGGTAAGGGTAAGGGTAAGGGTAAGGGTAAGGGTAAGGGTAAGGGTAAGCTTAAGGGTAAAAGCAAGGGTAAGGGTAAGGGTAAGGGTAAGGGTAAGGGTAAGGGTAAGGGTAAGCTTAAGGGTAAAAGCAAGGGTAAGGGTAAGGGTAAGGGTAAGGGTAAGGGTAAGGGTAAGGGTAAGGGTAAGGGTAAGGGTAAGGGTAAGGGTAAAGTTAAGGGTAAGCCTAAGGGTAAAAGCAAGGGTTAGGGTAAGGGTAAGGGTAAGGGTAAGGGTAAGGGTAAGGGTAAGGGTAAGGGTAAGGGTAAGGGTAAGGGTAAGGGTAAGGGTAAGGGTAAGGGTAAGGGTAAGGGTAAGGGTAAGGGTAAGGGTAAGGGTAAGGGTAAGGGTAAGGGTAAGGGTAAGGGTAAGGGTAAGGGTAAGGGTAAGGGTAAGGGTAAGGGTAAGGGTAAGGGTAAGGGTAAGCTTAAGGGTAAAAGCAAGGGTACGGGTAAGGGTAAGGGTAAGGGTAAGCCTAAGGGTAAAAGCAAGGGTAAGGGTAAGGGTAAGGGTAAGGGTAAGGGTAAGCTTAAGGGTAAAAGCAAGGGTAAGGGTAAGGGTAAGGGTAAGGGTAAGGGTAAGGGTAAGGGTAAGGGTAAGGGTAAGGGTAAGGG
>CAUEHS010000032.1:0-20664 GCA_958510865.1 Myrrha octodecimguttata | reverse complement strand
CAGGGTGTTCTTCGTCAAATGACAAGTATAGTATCTTTCGAACCAATGCTCTGATTCGACTGAAATTTTCACCAATCATTCCTCTTCACAATCCAGAATAACGATTCAAAAATAAAAAGTCTAACTTTCGAAACAACTGAGATACAGGGTGTTCTTCGTCAAATGACAAGTATAGTATCTTTCGAACCAATGCTCTGATTCGACTGAAATTTTCACCAATCATTCCTCTTCACAATCCAGAATAACGTTCCAAAAATAAAAAGTCTAACTTTCGAACAACTGAGATACAGGGTGTTCTTCGTCAAATGACAAGTATAGTATCTTTCGAACCAATGCTCTGATTCGACTGAAATTTTCACCAATCATTCCTCTTCAAAATCCAGAATAACGTTCCAAAAATAAAAAGTCTAACTTTCGAAACAACTGAGATACAGGGTGTTCTTCGTCAAATGACAAGTATAGTATCTTTCGAACCAATGCTCTGATTCGACTGAAATTTTCACCAATCATTCCTCTTCACAATCCAGAATAACGTTCCAAAAATAAAAAGTCTAACTTTCGAAACAACTGAGATACAGGGTGTTCTTCGTCAAATGACAAGTATAGTATCTTTCGAACCAATGCTCTGATTCGACTGAAATTTTCACCAATCATTCCTCTTTCACAATCCAGAATAACGTTCCAAAAATAAAAAGTCTAACTTTCGAAACAACTGAGATACAGGGTGTTCTTCGTCAAATGACAAGTATAGTATCTTTCGAACCAATGCTCTGATTCGACTGAAATTTTCACCAATCATTCTCTTCACAATCCAGAATAACGTTCCAAAAATAAAAAGTCTAACTTTCGAAACAACTGAGATACAGGGTGTTCTTCGTCAAATGACAAGTATAGTATCTTTCGAACCAATGCTCTGATTCGACTGAAATTTTCACCAATCATTCCTCTTCAAAATCCAGAATAACGTTCCAAAAATAAAAAGTCTCACTTTCGAAACAACTGAGATACAGGGTGTTCTTCGTCAAATGACAAGTATAGTATCTTTCGAACCAATGCTCTGATTCGACTGAAATTTTCACCAATCATTCCTCTTCACAATCCAGAATAACGTTCCAAAAATAAAAAGTCTAACTTTCGAAACAACTGAGATACAGGGTGTTCTTCGTCAAATGACAAGTATAGTATCTTTCGAACCAATGCTCTGATTCGACTGAAATTTTCACCAATCATTCCTCTTCACAATCCAGAATAACGTTCCAAAAATAAAAAGTCTAACTTTCGAAACAACTGAGATACAGGGTGTTCTTCGTCAAATGACAAGTATAGTATCTTTCGAACCAATGCTCTGATTCGACTGAAATTTTCACCAATCATTCCTCTTCAAAATCCAGAATAACGTTCCAAAAATAAAAAGTCTAACTTTCGAAACAACTGAGATACAGGGTGTTATTCGTCAAATGACAAGTATAGTATCTTTCGAACCAATGCTCTGATTCGACTGAAATTTTCACCAATCATTCCTCTACACAATCCAGAATAACGTTCCAAAAATAAAAAGTCTAACTTTCGAAACAACTGAGATACAGGGTGTTCTTCGTCAAATGACAAGTATAGTATCTTTCGAACCAATGCTCTGATTCGACTGAAATTTTCACCAATCATTCCTCTTCACAATCCAGAATGACGTTCCAAAAATAAAAAGTCTAACTTTCGAAACAACTGAGATACAGGGTGTTCTTCGTCAAATGACAAGTATAGTATCTTTCGAACCAATGCTCTGATTCGACTGAAATTTTCACCAATCATTCCTCTTCAAAATCCAGAATAACGTTCCAAAAATAAAAAGTCTAACTTTCGAAACAACTGAGATACAGGGTGTTCTTCGTCAAATGACAAGTATAGTATCTTTCGAACCAATGCTCTGATTCGACTGAAATTTTCACCAATCATTCCTCTTCAAAATCCAGAATAACGTTCCAAAAATAAAAAGTCTAACTTTCGAAACAACTGAGATACAGGGTGTTCTTCGTCAAATGACAAGTATAGTATCTTTCGAACCAATGCTCTGATTCGACTGAAATTTTCACCAATCATTCCTCTTCAGAATCCAGAATAACGTTCCAAAAATAAAAAGTCTAACTTTCGAAACAACTGAGATACAGGGTGTTCTTCGTCAAATGACAAGTATAGTATCTTTCGAACCAATGCTCTGATTTGACTGAAATTTTCACCAATCATTCCTCTTCACAATCCAGAATAACGTTCCAAAAATAAAAAGTCTATCTTTCGAAACAACTGAGATACAGGGTGTTCTTCGTCAAATGACAAGTATAGTATCTTTCGAACCAATGCTCTGATTCGACTGAAATTTTCACCAATCATTCCTCTTCACAATCCAGAATAACGTTCCAAAAATAAAAAGTCTAACTTTCGAAACAACTGAGATACAGGGTGTTCTTCGTCAAATGACAAGTATAGTATCTTTCGAACCAATGCTCTGATTCGACTGAAATTTTCACCAATCATTCCTCTTCACAATCCAGAATAACGTTCCAAAAATAAAAAGTCTAACTTTCGAAACAACTGAGATACAGGGTGTTCTTCGTCAAATGACAAGTATAGTATCTTTCGAACCAATGCTCTGATTCGACTGAAATTTTCACCAATCATTCCTCTTCATAATACAGAATAACGTTCCAAAAATAAAAAGTCTAACTTTCGAAACAACTGAGATACAGGGTGTTCTTCGTCAAATGACAAGTATAGTATCTTTCGAACCAATGCTCTGATTCGACTGAAATTTTCACCAATCATTCCTCTTCAAAATCCAGAATAACGTTCCAAAAATAAAAAGTCTAACTTTCGAAACAACTGAGATACAGGGTGTTCTTCGTCAAATGACAAGTATAGTATCTTTCGAACCAATGCTCTGATTCGACTGAAATTTTCACCAATCATTCTCTTCACAATCCAGAATAACGTTCCAAAAATAAAAAGTCTAACTTTCGAAACAACTGAGATACAGGGTGTTCTTCGTCAATTGACAAGTATAGTTTCTTTCGAACCAATGCTCTGATTCGACTGAAATTTTCACCAATCATTCCTCTTCAAAATCCAGAATAACGTTCCAAAAATAAAAAGTCTAACTTTCGAAACAACTGAGATACAGGGTGTTCTTCGTCAAATGACAAGTATAGTATCTTTCGAACCAATGCTCTGATTCGACTGAAATTTTCACCAATCATTCCTCTTCAAAATCCAGAATAACGTTCCAAAAATAAAAAGTCTAACTTTCGAAACAACTGAGATACAGGGTGTTCTTCGTCAAATGACAAGTATAGTATCTTTCGAACCAATGCTCTGATTCGACTGAAATTTTCACCAATCATACCTCTTCAAAATCCAGAATAACGTTCCAAAAATAAAAAGTCTAACTTTCGAAACAACTGAGATACAGGGTGTTCTTCGTCAAATGACAAGTATAGTATCTTTCGAACCAATGCTCTGATTCGACTGAAATTTTCACCAATCATTCCTTCTCAAAATCCAGAATAACGTTCCAAAAATAAAAAGTCTAACTTTCGAAACAACTGAGATACAGGGTGTTCTTCGTCAAATGACAAGTATAGTATCTTTCGAACCAATGCTCTGATTCGACTGAAATTTTCACCAATCATTCCTCTTCAAAATCCAGAATAACGTTCCAAAAATAAAAAGTCTAACTTTCGAAACAACTGAGATACAGGGTGTTCTTCGTCAAATGACAAGTATAGTATCTTTCGAACTAATGCTCTGATTCGACTGAAATTTTCACCAATCATTCCTCTTCACAATCCAGAATAACGTTTCAAAAATAAAAAGTCTAACTTCCGAAACAACTGAGATACAGGGTGTTCTTCGTCAAATGACAAGTATAGTATCTTTCGAACCAATGCTCTGATTCGACTGAAATTTTCACCAATCATTACTCTTCACAATCCAGAATAACGATTCAAAAATAAAAAGTCTAACTTTCGAAACAACTGAGATACAGGGTGTTCTTCGTCAAATGACAAGTATAGTATCTTTCGAACCAATGCTCTGATTCGACTGAAATTTTCACCAATCATTCCTCTTCACAATCCAGAATAACGTTCCAAAAATAAAAAGTCTAACTTTCGAAACAACTGAGATACAGGGTGTTCTTCGTCAAATGACAAGTATAGTATCTTTCGAACCAATGCTCTGATTCGACAAAAATAAAAAGTCTAACTTTCGAAACAACTGAGATACAGGGTGTTCTTCGTCAATTGACAAGTATAGTATCTTTCGAACCAATGCTCTGATTCGACTGAAATTTTCACCAATCATTCCTCTTCACAATCCAGAATAACGTTCCAAAAATAAAAAGTCTAACTTTCGAAACAACTGAGATACAGGGTGTTCATCGTCAAATGACAAGTATAGTATCTTTAGAACCAATGCTCTGATTCGACTGAAATTTTCACCAATCATTCCTCTTCACAATCCAGAATAACGATTCAAAAATAAAAAGTCTAACTTTCGAAACAACTGAGATACAGGGTGTTCTTCGTCAAATGACAAGTATAGTATCTTTCGAACCAATGCTCTGATTCGACTGAAATTTTCACCAATCATTCCTCTTCACAATCCAGAATAACGTTCCAAAAATAAAAAGTCTAACTTTCGAAACAACTGAGATACAGGGTGTTCTTCGTCAAATGACAAGTATAGTATCTTTCGAACCAATGCTCTGATTCGACTGAAATTTTCACCAATCATTCCTCTTCATAATACAGAATAACGTTCCAAAAATAAAAAGTCTAACTTTCGAAACAACTGAGATACAGGGTGTTCTTCGTCAAATGACAAGTATAGTATCTTTCGAACCAATGCTCTGATTCGACTGAAATTTTCACCAATCATTCCTCTTCACAATCCAGAATAACGTTCCAAAAATAAAAAGTCTAACTTTCGAAACAACTGAGATACAGGGTGTTCATCGTCAAATGACAAGTATAGTATCTTTAGAACCAATGCTCTGATTCGACTGAAATTTTCACCAATCATTCCTCTTCACAATCCAGAATAACGATTCAAAAATAAAAAGTCTAACTTTCGAAACAACTGAGATACAGGGTGTTCTTCGTCAAATGACAAGTATAGTATCTTTCGAACCAATGCTCTGATTCGACTGAAATTTTCACCAATCATTCCTCTTCACAATCCAGAATAACGTTCCAAAAATAAAAAGTCTAACTTTCGAAACAACTGAGATACAGGGTGTTCTTCGTCAAATGACAAGTATAGTATCTTTCGAACCAATGCTCTGATTCGACTGAAATTTTCACCAATCATTCCTCTTCACAATCCAGAATAACGTTCCAAAAATAAAAAGTCTAACTTTCGAAACAACTGAGATACAGGGTGTTCTTCGTCAAATGACAAGTATAGTATCTTTCGAACCAATGCTCTGATTCGACTGAAATTTTCACCAATCATTCCTCTTCAAAATCCAGAATAACGTTCCAAAAATAAAAAGTCTAACTTTCGAAACAACTGAGATACAGGGTGTTCTTCGTCAAATGACAAGTATAGTATCTTTCGAACAAATGCTCTGATTCGACTGAAATTTTCACCAATCATTCCTCTTCAAAATCCAGAATAACGTTCCAAAAATAAAAAGTCTAACTTTCGAAACAACTGAGATACAGGGTGTTCTTCGTCAAATGACAAGTATAGTATCTTTCGAACCAATGCTCTGATTCGACTGAAATTTTCACCAATCATTCCTCTTCAAAATCCAGAATAACGTTCCAAAATTAAAAAGTCTAACTTTCGAAACAACTGAGATACAGGGTATTCTTCGTCAAATGACAAGTATAGTATCTTTCGAACCAATGCTCTGATTCGACTGAAATTTTCACCAATCATTTCTCTTCACAATCCAGAATAACGTTCCAAAAATAAAAAGTCTAACTTTCGAAACAACTGAGATACAGGGTGTTCTTCGTCAAATGACAAGTATAGTTTCTTTCGAACCAATGCTCTGATTCGACTGAAATTTTCACCAATCATTCCTCTTCAAAATCCAGAATAACGTTCCAAAAATAAAAAGTCTAACTTTCGAAACAACTGAGATACAGGGTGTTCTTCGTCAAATGACAAGTATAGTATCTTTCGAACCAATGCTCTGATTCGACTGAAATTTTCACCAATCATTCCTCTTCAAAATCCAGAATAACGTTCCAAAAATAAAAAGTCTAACTTTCGAAACAACTGAGATACAGGGTGTTCTTCGTCAAATGACAAGTATAGTATCTTTCGAACCAATGCTCTGATTCGACTGAAATTTTCACCAATCATTCCTCTTCAAAATCCAGAATAACGTTCCAAAAATAAAAAGTCTAACTTTCGAAACAACTGAGATACAGGGTGTTCTTCGTCAAATGACAAGTATAGTATCTTTCGAACCAATGCTCTGATTCGACTGAAATTTTCACCAATCATTCCTCTTCAAAATCCAGAATAACGTTCCAAAAATAAAAAGTCTAACTTTCGAAACAACTGAGATACAGGGTGTTCTTCGTCAAATGACAAGTATAGTATCTTTCGAACCAATGCTCTGATTCGACTGAAATTTTCACCAATCATTCCTCTTCACAATCCAGAATAACGTTCCAAAAATAAAAAGTCTAACTTTCGAAACAACTGAGATACAGGGTGTTCTTCGTCAAAAGACAAGTATAGTATCTTTCGAACCAATGCTCTGATTCGACTGAAATTTTCACCAATCATTCCTTTTCACAATCCAGAATAACGTTCCAAAAATAAAAAGTCTAACTTTTGAAACAACTGAGATACAGGGTGTTCTTCGTCAAATGACAAGTATAGTATCTTTCGAACCAATGCTCTGATTCGACTGAAATTTTTACCAATCATTTCTCTTCACAATCCAGAATAACGTTCCAAAAATAAAAAGTCTAACTTTCGAAACAACTGAGATACAGGGTGTTCTTCGTCAAATGACAAGTATAGTATCTTTCGAACCAATGCTCTGATTCGACTGAAATTTTCACCAATCATTCCTCTTCAAAATCCAGAATAACGTTCCAAAAATAAAAAGTCTAACTTTCGAAACAACTGAGATACAGGGTGTTCTTCGTCAAATGACAAGTATAGTATCTTTCGAACCAATGCTCTGATTCGACTGAAATTTTCACCAATCATTCTTCTTCACAATCCAGAATAACGTTCCAAAAATAAAAAGTCTAACTTTCGAAACAACTGAGATACAGGGTGTTCTTCGTCAAATGACAAGTATAGTATCTTTCGAACCAATGCTCTGATTCGACTGAAATTTTCACCAATCATTCCTCTTCACAATCCAGAATAACGTTCCAAAAATAAAAAGTCTAACTTTCGAAACAACTGAGATACAGGGTGTTCTTCGTCAAATGACAAGTATAGTATCTTTCGAACTAATGCTCTGATTCGACTGAAATTTTCACCAATCATTCCTCTTCACAATCCAGAATAACGTTCCAAAAATAAAAAGTCTAACTTTCGAAACAACTGAGATACAGGGTGTTCTTCGTCAAATGACAAGTATAGTATCTTTCGAACCAATGCTCTGATTCGACTGAAATTTTCACCAATCATTACTCTTCACAATCCAGAATAACGATTCAAAAATAAAAAGTCTAACTTTCGAAACAACTGAGATACAGGGTGTTCTTCGTCAAATGACAAGTATAGTATCTTTCGAACCAATGCTCTGATTCGACTGAAATTTTCACCAATCATTCCTCTTCACAATCCAGAATAACGTTCCAAAAATAAAAAGTCTAACTTTCGAAACAACTGAGATACAGGGTGTTCTTCGTCAAATGACAAGTATAGTATCTTTCGAACCAATGCTCTGATTCGACTGAAATTTTCACCAATCATTCCTCTTCAAAATCCAGAATAACGTTCCAAAAATAAAAAGTCTAACTTTCGAAACAACTGAGATACAGGGTGTTCTTCGTCAAATGACAAGTATAGTATCTTTCGAACCAATGCTCTGATTCGACTGAAATTTTCACCAATCATTCCTCTTCACAATCCAGAATAACGTTCCAAAAATAAAAAGTCTAACTTTCGAAACAACTGAGATACAGGGTGTTCTTCGTCAAATGACAAGTATAGTATCTTTCGAACCAATGCTCTGATTCGACTGAAATTTTCACCAATCATTCCTCTTCACAATCCAGAATGACGTTCCAAAAATAAAAAGTCTAACTTTCGAAACAACTGAGATACAGGGTGTTCTTCGTCAAATGACAAGTATAGTATCTTTCGAACCAATGCTCTGATTCGACTGAAATTTTCACCGATCATTCCTCTTCAAAATCTAGAATAACGTTCCAAAAATAAAAAGTCTAACTTTCGAAACAACTGAGATACAGGGTGTTCTTCGTCAAATGACAAGTATAGTATCTTTCGAACCAATGCTCTGATTCGACTGAAATTTTCACCAATCATTCCTCTTCAAAATCCAGAATAACGTTCCAAAAATAAAAAGTCTAACTTTCGAAACAACTGAGATACAGGGTGTTCTTCGTCAAATGACAAGTATAGTATCTTTCGAACCAATGCTCTGATTCGACTGAAATTTTCACCAATCATTCCTCTTCAGAATCCAGAATAACGTTCCAAAAATAAAAAGTCTAACTTTCGAAACAACTGAGATACAGGGTATTCTTCGTCAAATGACAAGTATAGTATCTTTCGAACCAATGCTCTGATTTGACTGAAATTTTCACCAATCATTCCTCTTCACAATCCAGAATAACGTTCCAAAAATAAAAAGTCTATCTTTCGAAACAACTGAGATACAGGGTGTTCTTCGTCAAATGACAAGTATAGTATCTTTCGAACCAATGCTCTGATTCGACTGAAATTTTCACCAATCATTCCTCTTCACAATCCAGAATAACGTTCCAAAAATAAAAAGTCTAACTTTCGAAACAACTGAGATACAGGGTGTTCTTCGTCAAATGACAAGTATAGTATCTTTCGAACCAATGCTCTGATTCGACTGAAATTTTCACTAATCATTCCTCTTCACAATCCAGAATAACGTTCCAAAAATAAAAAGTCTTACTTTCGAAACAACTGAGATACAGGGTGTTCTTCGTCAAATGACAAGTATAGTATCTTTCGAACCAATGCTCTGATTCGACTGAAATTTTCACCAATCATTCCTCTTCATAATCCAGAATAATGTTCCAAAAATAAAAAGTCTAACTTTCGAAACAACTGAGATACAGGGTGTTCTTCGTCAAATGACAAGTATAGTATCTTTCGAACCAATGCTCTGATTCGACTGAAATTTTCACCAATCATTCCTCTTCACAATCCAGAATAACGTTCCAAAAATAAAAAGTCTAACTTTCGAAACAACTGAGATACAGGGTGTTCATCGTCAAATGACAAGTATAGTATCTTTAGAACCAATGCTCTGATTCGACTGAAATTTTCACCAATCATTCCTCTTCACAATCCAGAATAACGATTCAAAAATAAAAAGTCTAACTTTCGAAACAACTGAGATACAGGGTGTTCTTCGTCAAATGACAAGTATAGTATCTTTCGAACCAATGCTCTGATTCGACTGAAATTTTCACCAATCATTCCTCTTCACAATCCAGAATAACGTTCCAAAAATAAAAAGTCTAACTTTCGAAACAACTGAGATACAGGGTGTTCTTCGTCAAATGACAAGTATAGTATCTTTCGAACCAATGCTCTGATTCGACTGAAATTTTCACCAATCATTCCTCTTCACAATCCAGAATAACGTTCCAAAAATAAAAAGTCTAACTTTCGAAACAACTGAGATACAGGGTGTTCTTCGTCAAATGACAAGTATAGTATCTTTCGAACCAATGCTCTGATTCGACTGAAATTTTCACCAATCATTCCTCTTCAAAATCCAGAATAACGTTCCAAAAATAAAAAGTCTAACTTTCGAAACAACTGAGATACAGGGTGTTCTTCGTCAAATGACAAGTATAGTATCTTTCGAACCAATGCTCTGATTCGACTGAAATTTTCACCAATCATTCCTCTTCAAAATCCAGAATAACGTTTCAAAAATAAAAAGTCTAACTTTCGAAACAACTGAGATACAGGGTGTTCTTCGTCAAATGACAAGTATAGTATCTTTGGAACCAATGCTCTGATTCGACTGAAATTTTCACCAATCATTCCTCTTCAAAATCCAGAATAACGTTCCAAAAATAAAAAGTCTAACTTTCGAAACAACTGAGATACAGGGTGTTCTTCGTCAAATGACAAGTATAGTATCTTTCGAACCAATGTTCTGATTCGACTGAAATTTTCACCAATCATTCCTCTTCACAATCCAGAATAACGTTCCAAAAATAAAAAGTCTAACTTTCGAAACAACTGAGATACAGGGTGTTCTTCGTCAAATGACAAGTATAGTTTCTTTCGAACCAATGCTCTGATTCGACTGAAATTTTCACCAATCATTCCTCTTCAAAATCCAGAATAACGTTCCAAAAATAAAAAATCTAACTTTCGAAACAACTGAGATACAGGGTGTTCTTCGTCAAATGACAAGTATAGTATCTTTCGAACCAATGCTCTGATTCAACTGAAATTTTCACCAATCATTCCTCTTCACAATCCAGAATAACGTTCCAAAAATAAAAAGTCTAACTTTCGAAACAACTGAGATACAGGGTGTTCTTCGTCAAATGACAAGTATAGTATCTTTCGAACCAATGCTCTGATTCGACTGAAATTTTCACCAATCATTCCTCTTCACAATCCAGAATAACGTTCCAAAAATAAAAAGTCTAACTTTCGAAACAACTGAGATACAGGGTGTTCTTCGTCAAATGACAAGTATAGTATCTTTCGAACCAATGCTCTGATTTGACTGAAATTTTCACCAATCATTCCTCTTCAAAATCCAGAATAACGTTCCAAAAATAAAAAGTCTAACTTTCGAAACAACTGAGATACAGGGTGTTCTTCGTCAAATGACAAGTATAGTATCTTTCGAACCAATGCTCTGATTCGACTGAAATTTTCACCAATCATTCCTCTTCAAAATCCAGAATAACGTTCCAAAAATAAAAAGTCTAACTTTCGAAACAACTGAGATACAGGGTGTTCTTCGTCAAATGACAAGTATAGTATCTTTGGAACCAATGCTCTGATTCGACTGAAATTTTCACCAATCATTCCTCTTCAAAATCCAGAATAACGTTCCAAAAATAAAAAGTCTAACTTTCGAAACAACTGAGATACAGGGTGTTCTTCGTCAAATGACAAGTATAGTATCTTTCGAACCAATGCTCTGATTCGACTGAAATTTTCACCAATCATTCCTCTTCACAATCCAGAATAACGTTCCAAAAATAAAAAGTCTAACTTTCGAAACAACTGAGATACAGGGTGTTCTTCGTCAAATGACAAGTATAGTTTCTTTCGAACCAATGCTCTGATTCGACTGAAATTTTCACCAATCATTCCTCTTCAAAATCCAGAATAACGTTCCAAAAATAAAAAGTCTAACTTTCGAAACAACTGAGATACAGGGTGTTCTTCGTCAAATGACAAGTATAGTATCTTTCGAACCAATGCTCTGATTCGACTGAAATTTTCACCAATCATTCCTCTTCAAAATCCAGAATAACGTTCCAAAAATAAAAAGTCTAACTTTCGAAACAACTGAGATACAGGGTGTTCTTCGTCAAATGACAAGTATAGTATCTTTCGAACCAATGCTCTGATTCGACTGAAATTTTCACCAATCATTCCTCTTCAAAATCCAGAATAACGTTCCAAAAATAAAAAGTCTAACTTTCGAAACAACTGAGATACAGGGTGTTCTTCGTCAAATGACAAGTATAGTATCTTTCGAACCAATGCTCTGATTCGACTGAAATTTTCACCAATCATTCCTCTTCAAAATCCAGAATAACGTTCCAAAAATAAAAAGTCTAACTTTCGAAACAACTGAGATACAGGGTGTTCTTCGTCAAATGACAAGTATGGTATCTTTCGAACCAATGCTCTGATTCGACTGAAATTTTCACCAATCATTCCTCTTCAAAATCCAGAATAACGTTCTAAAAATAAAAAGTCTAACTTTCGAAACAACTGAGATACAGGGTGTTCTTCGTCAAATGACAAGTATAGTATCTTTCGAACCAATGCTCTGATTCGACTGAAATTTTCACCAATCATTCCTCTTCACAATCCAGAATAACGTTCCAAAAATAAAAAGTCTAACTTTCGAAACAACTGAGATACAGGGTGTTCTTCGTCAAATGACAAGTATAGTATATTTCGAACCAATGCTCTGATTCGACTGAAATTTTCACCAATCATTCCTCTTCAAAATCCAGAATAACGTTCCAAAAATAAAAAGTCTAACTTTCGAAACAACTGAGATACAGGGTGTTCTTCGTCAAATGACAAGTATAGTATCTTTCGAACCAATGCTCTGATTCGACTGAAATTTTCACCAATCATTTCTCTTCAAAATCCAGAATAACGTTCCAAAAATAAAAAGTCTAACTTTCGAAACAACTGAGATACAGGGTGTTTTTCGTCAAATGACAAGTATAGTATCTTTCGAACCAATGCTCTGATTCGACTGAAATTTTCACCAATCATTCCTCTTCAAAATCCAAAATAACGTTCCAAAAATAAAAAGTCTAACTTTCGAAACAACTGAGATACAGGGTGTTCTTCGTCAAATGACAAGTATAGTATCTTTCGAACCAATGCTCTGATTCGACTGAAATTTTCACCAATCATTCCTCTTCACAATCCAGAATAACGTTCCAAAAATAAAAAGTCTAACTTTCGAAACAACTGAGATACAGGGTGTTCTTCGTCAAATGACAAGTATAGTATCTTTCGAACCAATGCTCTGATTCGACTGAAATTTTCACCAATCATTCCTCTTCAAAATCCAGAATAACGTTCCAAAAATAAAAGTCTAACTTTCGAAACAACTGAGATACAGGGTGTTCTTCGTCAAATGACAAGTATAGTATCTTTCGAACCAATGCTCTGATTCGACTGAAATTTTCACCAATCATTCCTCTTCAAAATCCAGAATAACGTTCCAAAAATAAAAAGTCTAACTTTCGAAACAACTGAGATACAGGGTGTTCTTCGTCAAATGACAAGTATAGTATCTTTCGAACCAATGCTCTGATTCGACTGAAATTTTCACCAATCATTCCTCTTCACAATCCAGAATAACGTTCCAAAAATAAAAAGTCTAACTTTCGAAACAACTGAGATACAGGGTGTTCTTCGTCAAATGACAAGTATAGTATCTTTCGAACCAATGCTCTGATTCGACTGAAATTTTCACCAATCATTCCTCTTCACAATCCAGAATAACGTTCCAAAAATGAAAAGTCTAACTTTCGAAACAACTGAGATACAGGGTGTTCTTCGTCAAATGACAAGTATAGTATCTTTCGAACCAATGCTCTGATTCGACTGAAATTTTCACCAATCATTCCTCTTCAAAATCCAGAATAACGTTCCAAAAATAAAAAGTCTAACTTTCGAAACAACTGAGATACAGGGTGTTCTTCGTCAAATGACAAGTATAGTATCTTTCGAACCAATGCTCTGATTCGACTGAAATTTTCACCAATCATTCCTCTTCACAATCCAGAATAACGTTCCAAAAATAAAAAGTCTAACTTTCGAAACAACTGAGATACAGGGTGTTCTTCGTCAAATTACAAGTATAGTATCTTTCGAACCAATGCTCTGATTCGACTGAAATTTTCACCAATCATTCCTCTTCAAAATCCAGAATAACGTTCCAAAAATAAAAAGTCTATCTTTCGAAACAACTGAGATACAGGGTGTTCTTCGTCAAATGACAAGTATAGTATCTTTCGAACCAATGCTCTGATTCGACTGAAATTTTCACCAATCATTCCTCTTCAAAATCCAGAATAACGTTCCAAAAATAAAAAGTCTAACTTTCGAAACAACTGAGATACAGGGTGTTCTTCGTCAAATGACAAGTATAGTATCTTTCGAACCAATGCTCTGATTCGACTGAAATTTTCACCAATCATTCCTCTTTAAAATCCAGAATAACGTTCCAAAAATAAAAAGTCTAACTTTCGAAACAACTGAGATACAGGGTGTTCTTCGTCAAATGACAAGTATAGTATCTTTCGAACCAATGCTCTGATTCGACTGAAATTTTCACCAATCATTCCTCTTCAAAATCCAGAATAACGTTCCAAAAATAAAAAGTCTAACTTTCGAAACAACTGAGATACAGGGTGTTCTTCGTCAAATGACAAGTATAGTATCTTTCGAACCAATGCTCTGATTCGACTGAAATTTTCACCAATCATTCCTCTTCAAAATCCAGAATAACGTTCCAAAAATAAAAAGTCTAACTTTCGAAACAACTGAGATACAGGGTGTTCTTCGTCAAATGACAAGTATAGTATCTTTCGAACCAATGCTCTGATTCGACTGAAATTTTCACCAATCATTCCTCTTCACAATCCAGAATAACGTTTCGAAAATAAAAAGTCTAACTTTCGAAACAACTGAGATACAGGGTGTTCTTCATCAAATGACAAGTATAGTATCTTTCGAACCAATGCTCTGATTCGACTGAAATTTTCACCAATCATTCCTCTTCACAATCCAGAATAACGTTCCAAAAATAAAAAGTCTAACTTTCGAAACAACTGAGATACAGGGTGTTCTTCGTCAAATGACAAGTATAGTATCTTTCGAACCAATGCTCTGATTCGACTGAAATTTTCACCAATCATTCCTCTTCACAATCCAGAATAACGTTCCAAAAATAAAAAGTCTAACTTTCGAAACAACTGAGATACAGGGTGTTCTTCGTCAAATGACAAGTATAGTATCTTTCGAACCAATGCTCTGATTCGACTGAAATTTTCACCAATCATTCCTCTTCACAATCCAGAATAACGTTCCAAAAATAAAAAGTCTAACTTTCGAAACAACTGAGATACAGGGTGTTCTTCGTCAAATGACAAGTATAGTATCTTTCGAACCAATGCTCTGATTCGACTGAAATTTTCACCAATCATTCCTCGTCACAATCCAGAATAACGTTCCAAAAATAAAAAGTCTAACTTTCGAAACAACTGAGATACAGGGTGTTCTTCGTCAAATGACAAGTATAGTATCTTTCGAACCAATGCTCTGATTCGACTGAAATTTTCACCAATCATTCCTCTTCACAATCCAGAATAACGTTCCAAAAATAAAAAGTCTAACTTTCGAAACAACTGAGATACAGGGTGTTCTTCGTCAAATGACAAGTATAGTATCTTTCGAACCAATGCTCTGATTCGACTGAAATTTTCACCAATCATTCCTCTTCACAATCCAGAATAACGTTCCAAAAATAAAAAGTCTAACTTTCGAAACAACTGAGATACAGGGTGTTCTTCGTCAAATGACAAGTATAGTATCTTTCGAACCAATGCTCTGATTCGACTGAAATTTTCACCAATCATTCCTCTTCAAAATCCAGAATAACGTTCCAAAAATAAAAAGTCCAACTTTCGAAACAACTGAGATGCAGGGTGTTCTTCGTCAAATGGCAAGTATAGTATCTTTCGAACCAATGCTCTGATTCGACTGAAATTTTCACCAATCATTCCTCTTTACAATCCAGAATAACGTTCCAAAAATAAAAAGTCTAACTTTCGAAACAACTGAGATACAGGGTGTTCTTCGTCAAATGACAAGTATAGTATCTTTCGAACCAATGCTCTGATTCGACTGAAATTTTCACCAATCATTCCTCTTCACAATCCAGAATAACGTTCCAAAAATAAAAAGTCTAACTTTCGAAACAACTGAGATACAGGGTGTTCTTCGTCAAATGACAAGTATAGTATCTTTCGAACCAATGCTCTGATTCGACTGAAATTTTCACCAATCATTCCTCTTCACAATCCAGAATAACGTTCCAAAAATAAAAAGTCTAACTTTCGAAACAACTGAGATACAGGGTGTTCTTCGTCAAATGACAAGTATAGTATCTTTCGAACCAATGCTCTGATTCGACTGAAATTTTCACCAATCATTCCTCTTCACAATCCAAAATAACATTCCAAAAATAAAAAGTCTAACTTTCGAAACAACTGAGATACAGGGTGTTCTTCGTCAAATGACAAGTATAGTATCTTTCGAACCAATGCTCTGATTCGACTGAAATTTTCACCAATCATTCCTCTTCACAATCCAGAATAACGTTCCAAAAATAAAAAGTCTAACTTTCGAAACAACTGAGATACAGGGTGTTCTTCGTCAAATGACAAGTATAGTATCTTTTGAACCAATGCTCTGATTCTACTGAAATTTTCACCAATCATTCCTCTTCAAAATCCAGAATAACGTTCCAAAAATAAAAAGTCCAACTTTCGAAACAACTGAGATGCAGGGTGTTCTTCGTCAAATGGCAAGTATAGTATCTTTCGAACCAATGCTCTGATTCGACTGAAATTTTCACCAATCATTCCTCTTTACAATCCAGAATAACGTTCCAAAAATAAAAAGTCTAACTTTCGAAACAACTGAGATACAGGGTGTTCTTCGTCAAATGACAAGTATAGTATCTTTCGAACCAATGCTCTGATTCGACTGAAATTTTCACCAATCATTCCTCTTCACAATCCAGAATAACGTTCCAAAAATAAAAAGTCTAACTTTCGAAACAACTGAGATACAGGGTGTTCTTCTTCAAATGACAAGTATAGTATCTTTCGAACCAATGCTCTGATTCGACTGAAATTTTCACCAATCATTCCTCTTCACAATCCAGAATAACGTTCCAAAAATAAAAAGTCTAACTTTCGAAACAACTGAGATACAGGGTGTTCTTCGTCAAATGACAAGTATAGTATCTTTCGAACCAATGCTCTGATTCGACTGAAATTTTCACCAATCATTCCTCTTCACAATCCAGAATAACATTCCAAAAATAAAAAGTCTAACTTTCGAAACAACTGAGATACAGGGTGTTCTTCGTCAAATGACAAGTATAGTATCTTTCGAACCAATGCTCTGATTCGACTGAAATTTTCACCAATCATTCCTCTTCACAATCCAGAATAACGTTCCAAAAATAAAAAGTCTAACTTTCGAAACAACTGAGATACAGGGTGTTCTTCGTCAAATGACAAGTATAGTATCTTTCGAACCAATGCTCTGATTCGACTGAAATTTTCACCAATCATTCCTCTTCAAAATCCAGAATAACGTTCCAAAAATAAAAAGTCTAACTTTCGAAACAACTGAGATACAGGGTGTTCTTCGTCAAATGACAAGTATAGTATCTTTCGAACCAATGCTCTGATTCGACTGAAATTTTCACCAATCATTCCTCTTCAAAATCCAGAATAACGTTCCAAAAATAAAAAGTCTAACTTTCGAAACAACTGAGATACAGGGTGTTCTTCGTCAAATGACAAGTATAGTATCTTTTGAACCAATGCTCTGATTCGACTGAAATTTTCACCAATCATTCCTCCTCAAAATCCAGAATAACGTTCCAAAAATAAAAAGTCTAACTTCCGAAACAACTGAGATACAGGGTGTTCTTCGTCAAATGACAAGTATAGTATCTTTCGAACCAATGCTCTGATTCGACTGAAATTTTCACCAATCATTCCTCTTCACAATCCAGAATAACGTTCCAAAAATAAAAAGTCTAACTTTCGAAACAACTGAGATACAGGGTGTTCTTCGTCAAATGACAAGTATAGTATCTTTCGAACCAATGCTCTGATTCGACTGAAATTTTCACCAATCATTCCTCTTCACAATCCAGAATAACGTTCCAAAAATAAAAAGTCTAACTTTCGAAACAACTGAGATACAGGGTGTTCTTCGTCAAATGACAAGTAAAGTATCTTTCGAACCAATTCTCTGATTCGACTGAAATTTTCACCAATCATTCCTCTTCACAATCCAGAATAACGTTCCAAAAATAAAAAGTCTAACTTTCGAAACAACTGAGATACAGGGTGTTCTTCGTCAAATGTCAAGTATAATAACTTTCGAACCAATGCTCTGATTCGACTGAAATTTTCACCAATCATTCCTCTTCACAATCCAGAATAACGTTCCAAAAATAAAAAGTCTAACTTTCGAAACAACTGAGATACAGGGTGTTCTTCGTCAAATGACAAGTATAGTATCTTTCGAACCAATGCTCTGATTCGACTGAAATTTTCACCAATCATTCCTCTTCACAATCCAGAATAACGTTCCAAAAATAAAAAGTCTAACTTTCGAAACAACTGAGATACAGGGTGTTCTTCGTCAAATGACAAGTATAGTATCTTTCGAACCAATGCTCTGATTCGACTGAAATTTTCACCAATCATTCCTCTTCACAATCCAGAATAACGATCCAAAAATAAAAAGTCTAACTTTCGAAACAACTGAGATACAGGGTGTTCTTCGTCAAATGACAAGTATAGTATCTTTCGAACCAATGCTCTGATTCGACTGAAATTTTTGCCAATCATTCCTCTTCAAAATCCAGAATAACGTTCCAAAAATAAAAAGTCTGACTTTCGAAACAACTGAGATACAGGGTGTTCTTCGTCAAATGACAAGTATAGTATCTTTTGAACCAATGCTCTGATTCGACTGAAATTTTCACCAATCATTCCTCTTCAAAATCCAGAATAACGTTCCAAAAATAAAAAGTCTAACTTTCGAAACAACTGAGATACAGGGTGTTCTTCGTCAAATGACAAGTATAGTATCTTTCGAACCAATGCTCTGATTCTACTGAAATTTTCACCAATCATTCCTCTTCACAATCCAGAATAATGTTCCAAAAATAAAAAGTCTAACTTTCGAAACAACTGAAATACAGGGTGTTCTTCGTCAAATGACAAGTATAGTATCTTTCGAACCAATGCTCTGATTCGACTGAAATTTTCACCAATCATTCCTCTTCACAATCCAGAATAACGTTCCAAAAATAAAAAGTCTAACTTTCGAAACAACTGAGATACAGGGTGTTCTTCGTCAAATGACAAGTATAGTATCTTTCGAACCAATGCTCTGATTCGACTGAAATTTTCACCAATCATTCCTCTTCACAATCCAGAATAACGTTCCAAAAATAAAAAGTCTAACTTTCGAAACAACTGAGATACAGGGTGTTCTTCGTCAAATGACAAGTATAGTATCTTTCGAACCAATGCTCTGATTCGACTGAAATTTTCACCAATCATTCCCCTTCAAAATCCAGAATAACGTTCCAAAAATAAAAAGTCTGACTTTCGAAACAACTGAGATACAGGGTGTTCTTCGTCAAATGACAAGTATAGTATCTTTCGAACCAATGCTCTGATTCGACTGAAATTTTCACCAATCATTCCTCTTCAAAATCCAGAATAACGTTCCAAAAATAAAAAGTCTAACTTTCGAAACAACTGAGATACAGGGTGTTCTTCGTCAAATGACAAGTATAGTATCTTTCGAACCAATGCTCTGATTCGACTGAAATTTTCACCAATCATTCCTCTTCAAAATCCAGAATAACGTTCCAAAACTAAAAAGTCTAACTTTCGAAACAACTGAGATACAGGGTGTTCTTCGTCAAATGACAAGTATAGTATCTTTCGAACCAATGCTCTGATTCGACTGAAATTTTCACCAATCATTCCTCTTCAAAATCCAGAATAACGTTCCAAAAATAAAAAGTCTAACTTTCGAAACAACTGAGATACAGGGTGTTCTTCGTCAAATGACAAGTATAGTATCTTTCGAACCAATACTCTGATTCGACTGAAATTTTCACCAATCATTCCTCTTCAAAATCCAGAATAACGATTCAAAAATAAAAAGTCTGACTTTCGAAACAACTGAGATACCGGGTGTTCTTCGTCAAATGACAAGTATAGTATCTTTCGAACCAATGCTCTGATTCGACTGAAATTTTCACCAATCATTCCTCTTCAAAATCCAGAATAACGTTGCAAAAATAAAAAGTCTAACTTTCGAAACAACTGAGATAAAGGGTGTTCTTCGTCAAATGACAAGTATAGTATCTTTCGAACCAATGCTCTGATTCGACTGAAATTTTCACCAATCATTCCTCTTCACAATCCAGAATAACGTTCCAAAAATAAAAAGTCTAATTTTCGAAACAACTGAGATACAGGGTGTTCTTCGTCAAATGACAAGTATAGTATCTTTCGAACCAATGCTCTGATTCGACTGAAATTTTCACCAATCATTCCTCTTCACAATCCAGAATAACGTTCCGAAAATAAAAAGTCTAACTTTCGAAACAACTGAGATACAGGGTGTTCTTCGTCAAATGACAAGTATAGTATCTTTCGAACCAATGCTCTGATTCGACTGAAATTTTCACCAATCATTCCTCTTCACAATCCAGAATAACGTTCCAAAAATAAAAAGTCTAACTTTCGAAACAACTGAGATACAGGGTGTTCTTCGTCAAATGACAAGTATAGTATCTTTCGAACCAATGCTCTGATTCGACTGAAATTTTCACCAATCATTCCTCTTCACAATCCAGAATAACGTTCCAAAAATAAAAAGTCT
>CAUEHS010000031.1:0-59628 GCA_958510865.1 Myrrha octodecimguttata | reverse complement strand
GTAAGTGTAAGGGTAAGGGTAAGGGTAAGGGTAAGCTTAAGGGTAAAAGCAAGGGTAAGGGTAAAGGTAAGGGTAAGGGTAAGGGTAAGGGTAAGGGTAAGGGTAAGGGTAAGGGTAAGGGTAAGGGTAAGGGTAAAGGTAAGGGTAAGCCTAAGGGTAAAAGCAAGGGTAAGGGTAAGGTTAAGGGTAAGGGTAAGGTTAAGGGTAAGGGTAAGGGTAAGCTTAAGGGTAAAAGCAAGGGTAAGGGTAAGGGTAAGGGTAAGGGTAAGGGTAAGGGTAAGGGTAAGGGTAAGGGTAAGCTTAAGGGTAAGGGTAAGGGTAAGGGTAAGCTTAAGGGTAAAAGCAAGGGTAAGGGTAAGGGTAAGGGTAAGGGTAAGCTTAAGGGTAAAAGCAAGGGTAAGGGTAAGGGTAAGGGTAAGGGTAAGGGTAAGGGTAAGGGTAAGGGTAAGGGTAAGGGTAAGGGTAAGGGTAAGCTTAAGGGTAAGGGTAAGGGTAAGGGTAAGGGTAAGCTTAAGGGTAAAAGCAAGGGTAAGGGTAAGGGTAAGGGTAAGGGTAAGGGTAAGCTTAAGGGTAAGGGTAAGGGTAAGGGTAAGGGTAAGCTTAAGGGTAAAAGCAAGGGTAAGGGTAAGGGTGAGGGTAAGGGTAAGGGTAAGGGTAAGGGTAAGGGTAAGCTTGAGGGTAAGGTTAAGGGTAAGGGTAAGGGTAAGGGTAAGCTTAAGGGTAAAAGCGAGGGTAAGGGTAAGGGTAAGGGTAAGGGTAAGGGTAAGGGTAAGGGTAAGGGTAAGGGTATGGGTAAGGGTAAGGGTAAGGGTAGGGGAAAGCTTAAGGGTAAGGGTAAGGGTAAGGGTAAGGGTAAGCTTAAGGGTAAAAGCAAGGGTAAGGTTAAGGGTAAGGTTAAGGGTAAGGTTAAGGGTAAGGGTAAGGGTAAGGGTAAGGGTAAGGGTAAGGGTAAGCTTAAGGGTAAGGGTAAGGGTAAGGGTAAGGGTAAGCCTAAGGGTAAAAGCAAGGGTAAGGGTAAGGGTAAGGGTAAGGGTAAGGGTAAGCTTAAGGGTAAAAGCAAGGGTAAGGGTAAGGCTAAGGGTAAGGGTAAGGGTAAGGGTAAGGGTAAGCTCAAGGGTAAAAGCAAGGGTAAGGGTAAGGGTAAGGGTAAGGGTAAGGGTAAGGGTAAGGGTAAGGGTAAAGGTGAGGGTAAGCCTAAGGGTAAAAGCAAGGGTAAGGGTAAGGGTAAGGGTAAGGGTAAGGGTAAGGGTAAGGGTAGGGGTAAGAGTAAGGGTAAGGGTAAGCTTAAGGGTAAAAGCAAGGGTAAGGGTAAGGGTAAGGGTAAGGGTAAGGGTAAGGGTAAGCTTAAGGGTAAAAGCAAGGGTAAGGGTAAGGGTAAGGGTAAGGGTAAGGGTAAGGGTAAGGGTAAGGGTAAGGGTAAGGGTAAGGGTAAGGGTAAGGGTAAGGGTAAGGGTAAGGGTAAGGGTAAGGGTAAGGGTAAGGGTAAGGGTAAGCTTAAGGGTAAAAGCAAGGGTAAGGGTAAGGGTAAGGGTAAGGGTAAGGGTAATGGTAAGGGTGAAGGTAAGGGTAAGCCTAAGGGTAAAAGCAAGGGTAAGGGTAAGGGTAAGGGTGAGGGTAAGGGTAAGGGTAAGGGTAAGGGTAAGGGTAAGGGTAAGGGTAAGGGTAAGCTTAAGGGTAAAAGCAAGGGTAAGGGTAAGGGTAAGGGTAAGGGTAAGGGTAAGGGTAAGGGTAAGCTTAAGGGTAAGGGTAAGGGTAAGGGTAAGGGTAAGCTTAAGGGTAAAAGCAAGGGTAAGGGTAAGGGTAAGGGTAAGGGTAAGCTTGAGGGTAAAAGCAAGGGTAAGGGTAAGGGTAAGGGTAAGGGTAAGGGTAAGGGTAAGGGTAAGCTTAAGGGTAAGGGTAAGGGTAAGGGTAAGGGTAAGCTTAAGGGTAAAAGCAAGGGTAAGGGTAAGAGTAAGGGTAAGGGTAAGGGTAAGGGTAAGGGTAAGGGTATGGGTGAGCTTAAGGGTAAAAGCAAGGGTAAGGGTAAGGGTAAGGGTAAGGGTAAGGGTAAGGGTAAGGGTAAGGGTAAGGGTAAGGGTAAGCTTAAGGGTAAAAGCAAGGGTAAGGGTAAGGGTAAGGGTAAGGGTAAGGGTAAGGGTAAGGGTAAGGGTAAGGGTAAGGGTAAAGGTAAGGGTAAGCCTAAGGGTAAAAGCAAGGGTAAGGGTAAGGGTAAGGGTAAGGGTAAGAGTAAGGGTAAGGGTAAGGGTAAGGGTAAGCTTAAGGGTAAAAGCAAGGGTAAGGGTAAGGGTAAGGGTAAGGGTAAGCCTAAGGGTAAAAGCAAGGGTAAGGGTAAGGGTAAGGGTAAGGGTAAGGGTAAGCTTAAGGGTAAAAGCAAGGGTAAGGGTAAGGGTAAGGGTAAGGGTAAGGGTAAGCTTAAGGGTAAAAGCAAGGGTGAGGGTAAGGGTAAGGGTAAGGGTAAGGGTAAGGATAAGGGTAAGGGTAAGGGTAAGGGTAAGGGTAAGGGTAAGCTTAAGGGTAAAAGCAAGGGTAAGGGTAAGGCTAAGGGTAAGGGTAAGGGTAAGGGTAAGGGTAAGGGTAAGGGTAAGGGTAAGGGTAAGGGTAAGGGTAAGCTTAAGGGTAAAAGCAAGGGTAAGGGTAAGGGTAAGGGTAAGGGTAAGGGTAAAGGTAAGGGTAAGCCTAAGGGTAAAAGCAAGGGTAAGGGTAAGGGTAAGGGTAAGGGTAAGGGTAAGGGTAAGGGTAAGGGTAAGGGTAAGGGTAAGGGTAAGAGTAAGGGTAAGGGTAAGGGTAAGGGTAAGGGTAAGGGTAAGGGTAAGGGTAAGGGTAAGGGTAAGGGTAAGGGTAAGCTTAAGGGTAAAAGCAAGGGTAAGGGTAAGGGTAAGGGTAAGGGTAAGCCTAAGGGTAAAAGCAAGGGTAAGGGTAAGGGTAAGGGTAAGGGTAAGGGTAAGCTTAAGGGTAAAAGCAAGGGTAAGGGTAAGGGTAAGGGTAAGGGTAAGGGTAAGGGTAAGGGTAAGGGTAAGGGTAAGGGTAAGCTTAAGGGTAAAAGCAAGGGTAAGGGTAAGGGTAAGGGTAAGGGTAAGGGTAAGGGTAAGGGTAAGGGTAAGGGTAAAGGTGAGGGTAAGCCTAAGGGTAAAAGCAAGGGTAAGGGTAAGGTTAAGGGTAAGGGTAAGGGTAAGGGTAAGCTTAAGGGTAAGGGTAAGGGTAAGGGTAAGGGTAAGGGTAAGCTTAAGGGTAAGGGTAAGGGTAAGGGTAAGGGTAAGCTTAAGGGTAAAAGCAAGGGTAAGGGTAAGGGTAAGGGTAAGGGTAAGGGTAAGGGTAAGGGTAAGGGTAAGCTTAAGGGTAAGGGTAAGGGTAAGGGTAAGGGTAAGCTTAAGGGTAAAAGCAAGGGTAAGGGTAAGGGTAAGGGTAAGGGTAAGGGTAAGCTTAAGGGTAAGGGTAAGGGTAAGGGTAAGGGTAAGCTTAAGGGTAAAAGCAAGGGTAAGGTTAAGGGTAAGGGTAAGGGTAAGGGTAAGGGTAAGGGTAAGCTTAAGGGTAAGGGTAAGGGTAAGGGTAAGGGTAAGCTTAAGGGTAAAAGCAAGGGTAAGGGTAAGGGTAAGGGTAAGGGTAAGGGTAAGGGTAAGGGTAAGGGTAAGGGTAAGGGTAAGGGTAAGGGTAAGGGTAAGGGTAAGGGTAAGGGTAAGGGTAAGGGTAAGGGTAAGGGTAAGGGTAAGCTTAAGGGTAAGGGTAAGGGTAAGGGTAAGCTTAAGGGTAAAAGCAAGGGTAAGGGTAAGGGTAAGGGTAAGGGTAAGGGTAAGCTTAAGGGTAAAAGCAAGGGTAAGGGTAAGGGTAAGGGTAAGGGTAAGGGTAAGGGTAAGGTTAAGGGTAAGGGTAAGGGTAAGGGTAAGCTTAAGGGTAAGGGTAAGGGTAAGGGTAAGCTTAAGGGTAAAAGCAAGGGTAAGGGTAAGGGTAAGGGTAAGGGTGAGGGTAAAGGTAAGGGTAAGCCTAAGGGTAAAAGCAAGGGTAAGGGTAAGGGTAAGGGTAAGGGTAAGGGTAAGGGTAAGGGTAAGGGTAAGGGTAAGGGTAAGGGTAAGCTTAAGGGTAAAAGCAAGGGTAAGGGTAAGGGTAAGGGTAAGGGTAAGGGTAAGGGTAAGGGTAAGGGTAAGGGTAAGGGTAAGGGTAAGGGTAAGCTTAAGGGTAAAAGCAAGGGTAAGGGTAAGGGTAAGGGTAAGGGTAAGGGTAAGGGTAAGGGTAAGGGTAAGGGTAAGGGTAAGGGTAAGGGTAAGCTTAAGGGTAAAAGCAAGGGTAAGGGTAAGGGTAAGGGTAAGGGTAAGGGTTAGGGTAAGGGTAAAGGTAAGGGTAAGCCTAAGGGTAAGAGCAAGGGTAAGGGTAAGGGTAAGGGTAAGGGTAAGGGTAAGGGTAAGGGTAAGGGTAAGGGTAAGGGTAAGAGTAAGGGTAAGGGTAAGGGTAAGCTTAAGGGTAAAAGCAAGGGTAAGGGTAAGGGTAAGGGTAAGGGTAAGCCTAAGGGTAAAAGCAAGGGTAAGGGTAAGGTTAAGGGTAAGGGTAAGGGTAAGCTTAAGGGTAAAAGCAAGGGTAAGGGTAAGGGTAAGGGTAAGGGTAAGGGTAAGCTTAAGGGTAAAAGCAAGGGTAAGGGTAAGGGTGAGGGTAAGGGTAATTGTAAGGGTAAGGGTAAAGGTAAGGGTAAGCCTAAGAGTAAAAGCAAGGGTAAGGGTAAGGGTAAGGGTAAGGGTAAGGGTAAGGGTAAGGGTAAGGGTAAGGCCAAGCTTAAGGGTAAAAGCAAGGGTAAGGATAAGAGTAAGGATAAGGGTAAGGGTAAGGGTAAGGGTAAGGGTAAGGGTAAGGGGAAGCTTATGGGTAAAAGCAAGGGTAAGGGTAAGGGTAAGGGTAAGGGTAAGGGTAAGGGTAAGGGTAAGGGTAAGGGTAAGGGTAAGGGTAAGGGTAAGCTTAAGGGTAAAAGCAAGGGTAAGGGTTAGGGTAAGGGTAAGGGTAAGGGTAAGGGTAAGGGTAAGGGTAAGCTTAAGGGTAATAGCAAGGGTAAGGGTAAGGGTAAGGGTAAGGGTAAGGGTAAGGGTAAGGGTAAGGGTAAAGGTTAGGGTAAGCCAAAGGGTAAAAGCAAGGGTAAGGGTAAGGGTAAGGGTAAGGGTAAGGGTAAGGGTAAGGGTAAGGGTAAGGGTAAGGGTAAGGGTAAGGGTAAGGGTAAGGGTAAGGGTAAGGGTAAGGGTAAGCTTAAGGGTATATGCAAGGGTAAGGGTAAGGGTAAGGGTGAGGGTAAGGGTAAGGGTAAGGGTAAGGGTAAGCTTAAGGGTAAAAGCAAGGGTAAGGGTAAGGGTAAGGGTAAGGGTAAGGGTAAGGGTAAGGGTAAAGGTAAGCTTAAGGGTAAAAGCAAGGGTAAAGGTAAGGGTAAGGGTAAGGGTAAGGGTAAGGGTAAGGGTGAGGGTAAGGGTAAGGGTAAAGGTAAGGTTAAGCCTAAGGGTAAAAGCAAGGGTAAGGGTAAGGGTAAGGGTAAGGGTAAGGGTAAGGGTAAGGGTAAGGGTAAGGGTAAGGGTAAGGGTAAGGGTAAGGGTAAGGGTAAGGGTAAGGGTAAGGGTAAGGGTAAGGGTAAGGGTAAGGGTAAGCTTAAGGGTAAAAGCAAGGGTAAGGGTAAGGGTAAGGGTAAGGGTAAGCCTAAGGGTAAAAGCAAGGGTAAGAGTAAGGGTAAGGGTAAGGGTAAGGGTAAGCTTAAGGGTAAAAGCAAGGGTAAGGGTAAGGGTAAGGGTAAGGGTAAGGGTAAGGGTAAGGGTAAGGGTAAGGGTAAGGGTAAGGGTAAGGGTAAGCTTAAGGGTAAAAGCAAGGGTAAGGGTAAGGGTAAGGGTAAGGGTAAGGGTAAGGGTAAGGGTAAGGGTAAAGGTAAGGGTAAGCCTAAGGGTCAAAGCAAGGGTAAGGGTAAGGGTAAGGGTAAGGGTAAGGGTAAGGGTAAGGGTAAGGGTAAGGGTAAGGGTAAGGGTAAGCTTAAGGGTAAAAGCAAGGGTAAGGGTAAGGGTAAGGGTAAGGGTAAGGGTAAGGGTAAGGGTAAGGGTAAGGGTAAGGGTAAGCTTAAGGGTAAGGGTAAGGGTAAGGGTAAGCCTAAGGGTAAAAGCAAGGGTAAGTGTAAGGGTAAGGGTAAGGGTAAGGGTAAACTTAAGGGTAAAAGCAAGGGTAAGGGTAAGGGTAAGGGTAAGGGTAAGGGTAAGGGTAAGGGTAAGCTTAAGGGTAAAAGCAAGGGTAAGGGTAAGGGTAAGGGTAAGGGTAAGGGTAAGGGTAAGGCTAAAGGTAAGGGTAAGGGTAAGCTTAAGGGTAAAAGCAAGGGTAAGGGTAAGGGTAAGGGTAAGGGTAAGAGTAAGGGTAAGAGTAAGGGTAAGCTTAAGGGTAAAAGCAAGGGTAAGGGTAAGGGTAAGGGTAAGGGTAAGGGTAAGGGTAAGGGTAAGGGTAAGGGTAAGCTTAAGGGTAAAAGCAATGGTAAGGGTAAGGGTAAGGGTAAGGGTAAGGGTAAGGGTAAGGGTAAGGGTAAGGGTAAGTGTAAGGGTAAGGGTAAGGGTAAAGGTAAGGGTAAGGGTAAGCTTAAGGGTAAAAGCAAGGGTAAGGGTAAGGGTAAGGGTAAGGGTAAGAGTAAGGGTAAGAGTAAGGGTAAGCTTAAGGGTAAAAGCAAGGGTAAGGGTAAGGGTAAGGGTAAGGGTAAGGGTAAGGGTAAGGGTAAGGGTAAGCTTAAGGGTAAAAGCAATGGTAAGGGTAAGGGTAAGGGTAAGGGTAAGGGTAAGGGTAAGGGTAAGGGTAAGCTTAAGGGTAAAAGCAAGGGTAAGGGTAAGGGTAAGGGTAAGGGTAAGGGTAAGGGTAATGGTAAGGGTAAAGGTAAGGGTAAGCCTAAGGGTAAAAGCAAGGGTAAGGGTAAGGGTAAGGGTAAGGGTAAGGGTAAGGTTAAGGGTAAGGGTTAGGGTAAGGGTAAGGGTAAGGGTAAGGGTAAGCTTAAGGGTAAAAGCAAGGGTAAGGGTAAGGGTAAGGGTAAGGGTAAGGGTAAGGGTAAGGGTAAGGGTAAGGGTAAGGGTAAGTGTAAGGGTAAGGGTAAGGGTAAAGGTAAGGGTAAGGGTAAGCTTAAGGGTAAAAGCAAGGGTAAGGGTAAGGGTAAGGGTAAGGGTAAGAGTAAGGGTAAGAGTAAGGGTAAGCTTAAGGGTAAAAGCAAGGGTAAGGGTAAGGGTAAGGGTAAGGGTAAGGGTAAGGGTAAGGGTAAGGGTAAGCTTAAGGGTAAAAGCAATGGTAAGGGTAAGGGTAAGGGTAAGGGTAAGGGTAAGGGTAAGGGTAAGGGTAAGCTTAAGGGTAAAAGCAAGGGTAAGGGTAAGGGTAAGGGTAAGGGTAAGGGTAAGGGTAATGGTAAGGGTAAAGGTAAGGGTAAGCCTAAGGGTAAAAGCAAGGGTAAGGGTAAGGGTAAGGGTAAGGGTAAGGGTAAGGTTAAGGGTAAGGGTTAGGGTAAGGGTAAAGGTAAGGGTAAGGGTAAGCTTAAGGGTAAAAGCAAGGGTAAGGGTAAGGGTAAGGGTAAGGGTAAGGGTAAGCTTAAGGGTAAGGGTAAGGGTAAGGGTAAGGGTAAGCTTAAGGGTAAAAGCAAGGGTAAGGGTAAGGGTAAGGGAAAGGGTAAGGGTAAGCTTAAGGGTAAAAGCAAGGGTAAGGGTAAGGGTAAGGGTAAGGGTAAGGGTTAGGGTAAGGGTAAGCTTAAGGGTAAGGGTAAGGGTAAGGGTAAGGGTAAGCTTAAGGGTAAAAGCAAGGGTAAGGGTCAGGGTAAGGGTAAGTGTAAGGGTAAGGGTAAGGGTAAGGGTAAGGGTGAGCTTAAGGGTAAAAGCAAGGGTAAGGGTAAGGTTAAGGGTAAGGGAAAGGGTAAGGGGAAGGGTAAGGGTTAGCTTAAGGGTAAAAGCAAGGGTAAGGGTAAGGGTAAGGGTAAGGGTAAGGGTAAGGGTAAGGGTAAGGGTAAAGGTAAGGGTAAGCCTAAGGGTAAAAGCAAGGGTAAGGGTAAGGGTAAGGGTAAGGGTAAGAGTAAGGGTAAGGGTAAGGGTAAGGGTAAGCTTAAGGGTAAAAGCAAGGGTAAGGGTAAGGGTAAGGGTAAGCCTAAGGGTAAAAGCAAGGGTAAGGGTAAGGGTAAGCTTAAGGGTAAAAGCAAGGGTAAGGGTAAGGGTAAGGGTAAGGGTAAGGGTAAGGGTAAGGGTAAGCTTAAGGGTAAAAGCAAGGGTGGGGGTAAGGGTAAGGGTAAGGGTAAGGGTAAGGGTAAGGGTAAGGGTAAGGGTAAGCTTAAGGGTAAAAGCAAGGGTAAGGGTAAGGGTAAGGGTAAGGGTAAGGGTAAGGGTATGGGTAAGGGTAAGGGTAAGGGTAAGCTTAAGGGTAAAAGCAAGGGTAAGGGTAAGGGTAAGGGTAAGGGTAAGGGTAAGGGTAAGGGTAAAGGTAAGGGTAAGCCTAAGGGTAAAAGCAAGGGTAAGGGTAAGGGTAAGGGTAAGGGTAAGGGTTAGGGTAAGGGTAAGGGTAAGGGTAAGGGTAAGGGTAAGGGTAAGGGTAAGGGTAAGGGTAAGGGTAAGCTTAAGGGTAAAAGCAAGGGTAAGGGTAAGGGAAAGGGTAAGGGTAAGCCTAAGGGTAAAAGCAAGGGTAAGGGTAAGGGTAAGGGTAAGGGTAAGCTTAAGGGTAAAAGCAAGAGTAAGGGTAAGTGTAAGGGTAAGGGTAAGGGTAAGGGTAAGCTTAAGGGTAAAAGCAAGGGTAAGGGTAAAGGTAAGGGTAAGGGTAAGGGTAAGGGTAAGGGTAAGGGTAAGGGTAAGGGTAAGGGTAAGGGTAAAGGTAAGGGTAAGCCTAAGGGTAAAAGCAAGGGTAAGGGTAAGGGTAAGGGTAAGGGTAAGGTTAAGGGTAAGGGTAAGGGTAAGCTTAAGGGTAAAAGCAAGGGTAAGGGTAAGGGTAAGGGTAAGGGTAAGGGTAAGGGTAAGGGTAAGGGTAAGGGTAAGGGTAAGCTTAAGGGTAAGGGTAAGGGTAAGGGTAAGCTTAAGGGTAAAAGCAAGGGTAAGGGTAAGGGTAAGGGTAAGGGTAAGCTTAAGGGTAAAAGCAAGGGTAAGGGTAAGGGTAAGGGTAAGGGTAAGGGTAAGGGTAAGGGTAAGGGTAAGGGTAAGGGTAAGGGTAAGGGTAAGCTTAAGGGTAAGGGTAAGGGTAAGGGTAAGGGTAAGCTTAAGGGTAAAAGCAAGGGTAAGGGTAAGGGTAAGGGTAAGGGTAAGGGTAAGGGTAAGGGTAAGCTTAAGGGTAAGGGTAAGGGTAAGGGTAAGGGTAAGCTTAAGGGTAAAAGCAAGGGTAAGGGTAAGGGTGAGGGTAAGGGTAAGGGTAAGGGTAAGGGTAAGGGTAAGCTTGAGGGTAAGGGTAAGGGTAAGGGTAAGGGTAAGGGTAAGCTTAAGGGTAAAAGCGAGGGTAAGGGTAAGGGTAAGGGTAAGGGTAAGGGTAAGGGTAAGGGTAAGGGTAAGGGTATGGGTAAGGGTAAGGGTAAGGGTAGGGGAAAGCTTAAGGGTAAGGGTAAGGGTAAGGGTAAGGGTAAGGGTAAGCTTAAGGGTAAAAGCAAGGGTAAGGTTAAGGGTAAGGTTAAGGGTAAGGGTAAGGGTAAGGGTAAGCTTAAGGGTAAAAGCAAGGGTAAGGGTAAGGGTAAGGGTACGGGTAAGGGTAAGGGTAAGGGTAAGGGTAAGGGTAAGCTTAAGGGTAAGGGTAAGGGTAAGGGTAAGGGTAAGCTTAAGGGTAAAAGCAAGGGTAAGGGTAAGGGTAAAGGTAAGGGTAAGGGTAAGCTTAAGGGTAAAAGCAAGGGTAAGGGTAAGGGTAAGGGTAAGGGTAAGGGTAAGCTTAAGGGTAAGGGTAAGGGTAAGGGTAAGGGTAAGCTTAAGGGTAAAAGCAAGGGTAAGGGTAAGGGTAAGGGAAAGGGTAAGGGTAAGCTTAAGGGTAAAAGCAAGGGTAAGGGTAAGGGTAAGGGTAAGGGTAAGGGTTAGGGTAAGGGTAAGCTTAAGGGTAAGGGTAAGGGTAAGGGTAAGGGTAAGCTTAAGGGTAAAAGCAAGGGTAAGGGTCAGGGTAAGGGTAAGTGTAAGGGTAAGGGTAAGGGTAAGGGTAAGGGTGAGCTTAAGGGTAAAAGCAAGGGTAAGGGTAAGGTTAAGGGTAAGGGAAAGGGTAAGGGTAAGGGTAAGGGTTAGCTTAAGGGTAAAAGCAAGGGTAAGGGTAAGGGTAAGGGTAAGGGTAAGGGTAAGGGTAAGGGTAAGGGTAAGGGTAAAGGTAAGGGTAAGCCTAAGGGTAAAAGCAAGGGTAAGGGTAAGGGTAAGGGTAAGGGTAAGAGTAAGGGTAAGGGTAAGGGTAAGGGTAAGCTTAAGGGTAAAAGCAAGGGTAAGGGTAAGGGTAAGGGTAAGCCTAAGGGTAAAAGCAAGGGTAAGGGTAAGGGTAAGCTTAAGGGTAAAAGCAAGGGTAAGGGTAAGGGTAAGGGTAAGGGTAAGGGTAAGGGTAAGGGTAAGCTTAAGGGTAAAAGCAAGGGTGGGGGTAAGGGTAAGGGTAAGGGTAAGGGTAAGGGTAAGGGTAAGGGTAAGGGTAAGCTTAAGGGTAAAAGCAAGGGTAAGGGTAAGGGTAAGGGTAAGGGTAAGGGTAAGGGTATGGGTAAGGGTAAGGGTAAGGGTAAGCTTAAGGGTAAAAGCAAGGGTAAGGGTAAGGGTAAGGGTAAGGGTAAGGGTAAGGGTAAAGGTAAGGGTAAGCCTAAGGGTAAAAGCAAGGGTAAGGGTAAGGGTAAGGGTAAGGGTAAGGGTTAGGGTAAGGGTAAGGGTAAGGGTAAGGGTAAGGGTAAGGGTAAGGGTAAGGGTAAGGGTAAGGGTAAGCTTAAGGGTAAAAGCAAGGGTAAGGGTAAGGGAAAGGGTAAGGGTAAGCCTAAGGGTAAAAGCAAGGGTAAGGGTAAGGGTAAGGGTAAGGGTAAGCTTAAGGGTAAAAGCAAGAGTAAGGGTAAGTGTAAGGGTAAGGGTAAGGGTAAGGGTAAGCTTAAGGGTAAAAGCAAGGGTAAGGGTAAAGGTAAGGGTAAGGGTAAGGGTAAGGGTAAGGGTAAGGGTAAGGGTAAGGGTAAGGGTAAGGGTAAGGGTAAGGGTAAAGGTAAGGGTAAGCCTAAGGGTAAAAGCAAGGGTAAGGGTAAGGGTAAGGGTAAGGGTAAGGTTAAGGGTAAGGGTAAGGGTAAGCTTAAGGGTAAAAGCAAGGGTAAGGGTAAGGGTAAGGGTAAGGGTAAGAGTAAGGGTAAGGGTAAGGGTAAGGGTAAGGGTAAGCTTAAGGGTAAGGGTAAGGGTAAGGGTAAGCTTAAGGGTAAAAGCAAGGGTAAGGGTAAGGGTAAGGGTAAGGGTAAGCTTAAGGGTAAAAGCAAGGGTAAGGGTAAGGGTAAGGGTAAGGGTAAGGGTAAGGGTAAGGGTAAGGGTAAGGGTAAGGGTAAGGGTAAGGGTAAGCTTAAGGGTAAGGGTAAGGGTAAGGGTAAGGGTAAGCTTAAGGGTAAAAGCAAGGGTAAGGGTAAGGGTAAGGGTAAGGGTAAGGGTAAGGGTAAGGGTAAGCTTAAGGGTAAGGGTAAGGGTAAGGGTAAGGGTAAGCTTAAGGGTAAAAGCAAGGGTAAGGGTAAGGGTGAGGGTAAGGGTAAGGGTAAGGGTAAGGGTAAGGGTAAGCTTGAGGGTAAGGGTAAGGGTAAGGGTAAGGGTAAGGGTAAGCTTAAGGGTAAAAGCGAGGGTAAGGGTAAGGGTAAGGGTAAGGGTAAGGGTAAGGGTAAGGGTAAGGGTAAGGGTATGGGTAAGGGTAAGGGTAAGGGTAGGGGAAAGCTTAAGGGTAAGGGTAAGGGTAAGGGTAAGGGTAAGCTTAAGGGTAAAAGCAAGGGTAAGGTTAAGGGTAAGGTTAAGGGTAAGGGTAAGGGTAAGGGTAAGCTTAAGGGTAAAAGCAAGGGTAAGGGTAAGGGTAAGGGTAAGGGTAAGGGTAAGGGTAAGGGTAAGGGTAAGGGTAAGCTTAAGGGTAAGGGTAAGGGTAAGGGTAAGGGTAAGCTTAAGGGTAAAAGCAAGGGTAAGGGTAAGGGTAAGGGTAAGGGTAAGGGTAAAGGTAAGGGTAAGCCTAAGAGTAAAAGCAAGGATAAGGGTAAGGGTAAGGGTAAGGGTAAGGATAAGGGTAAGAGTAAGGGTAAGGGTAAGGGTAAGCTTAAGGGTAAAAGCAAGGGTAAGGGTAAGGGTAAGGGTAAGGGTAAGGGTAAGGGTAAGGGTAAGGGTAAGGGTAAGGGTAAGCTTAAGGGTAAAAGCAAGGGTAAGGGTAAGGGTAAGGGTAAGGGTAAGGGTAAGGGTAAGCTTAAGGGTAAAAGCAAGGGTAAGGGTAAGGGTAAGGGTAAGGGAAAGGGTTAGGGTAAGGGTAAAGGTAAGGGTAAGCCTAAGGGTAAAAGCAAGGGTAAGGGTAAGGGTAAGGGTAAGGGTAAGGGTAAGGGTAAGGGTAGGGGTAAGGGTAAGGGTAAGGGTAAGGGTAAGAGTAAAGGTAAGGGTAAGGGTAAGCTTAAGGGTAAAAGCAAGGGTAAGGGTAAGAGTAAGGGTAAGGGTAAGCCTAAGGATAAAAGCAAGGGTAAGGGTAAGGGTAAGGGTAAGGTAAGGGTAAGCTTAAGGGTAAAAGCAAGGGTAAGGGTAAGGGTAAGGGTAAGGGTAAGGGTAAGGGTAAGGGTAAGCTTAAGGGTAAAAGCAAGGGTAAGGGTAAGGGTAAGGGTAAGGGTAAGGGTAAGGGTAAAGGTAAGGGTGAGCCTAAGGGTAAAAGCAAGGGTAGGGGTAAGGGTAAGGGTAAGGGTAAGGGTAAGGGTAAGGGTAAGGGTAAGGGTAAGCTTAAGGGTAAAAGCAAGGGTAAGGGTAAGGGTAAGGGTAAGGGTAAGGGTAAGGGTAAGGGTAAGGGTAAGCTTAAGGGTAAAAGCAAGGGTAAGGGTAAGGGTAAGGGTAAGGGTAAGGGTAAGGGTAAGGGTAAGGGTAAGGGTAAAGGTAAGGGTAAGGGTAAGGGTAAGGGTAAGGGTAAGGGTAAGCTTAAGGGTAAAAGCAAGGGTAAGGGTTAGGGTAATGGTAAGGGTAAGGGTGAGGGTAAGGGTAAGCTTAAGGGTAAAAGCAAGGGTAAGGGTAAGGGTAAGGGTAAGGGTAAGGGTAAGGGTAAGGGTAAGGGTAAGGGTAAGGGTAAGGGTAAGGGTAAGCTTAAGGGTAAAAGCAAGGGTAAGGGTAAGGGTAAGGGTAAGGGTAAGGGTAAGGGTAAGGGTGAGGGTAAGCTTAAGGGTAAAAGCAAGGGTAAGGGTAAGGGTAAGGGTAAGGGTAAGGGTTAGGGTAAGGGTAAAGGTAAGGGTAAGCCTAAGGGTAAAAGCAAGGGTAAGGGTAAGGCTAAGGGTAAGGGTAAGGGTAAGGGTAAGGGTAAGGGTAAGAGTAAGGGTAAGGGTAAGGGTAAGCTTAAGGGTAAAAGCAAGGGTAAGGGTAAGGGTAAGGGTAAGGGTAAGCCTAAGGGTAAAAGCTAGGGTAAGGGTAAGGGTAAGGGTAAGGGTAAGGGTAAGCTTAAGGGTAAAAGCAAGGGTAAGGGTAAGGGTAAGGGTAAGGGTAAGGGTAAGGGTAAGGGTAAGCTTAAGGGTAAAAGCAAGGGTAAGGGTAAGGGTAAGGGTAAGGGTAAGGGTAAGGGTAAGGGTAAGGGTAAGGGTAAGGGTAAAGGTAAGGGTAAGCCTAAGGGTAAAAGCAAGGGTAAGGGTAAGGGTAAGGGTAAGGGTAAGCTTAAGGGTAAAAGCAAGGGTAAGGGTAAGGGTAAGGGTAAGGGTAAGGGTAAGGGTAAGGGTAAGGGTAAGGGTAAGGGTAAGCTTCAGGGTAAAAGCAAGGGTAAGGGTAAGGGTAAGGGTAAGGGTAAGGGTAAGGGTAAGGGTAAGGGTAAGGGTAAGGGTAAGGGTAAGGGTAAGGGTAAGGGTAAGGGTAAGGGTAAGGGTAAGCTAAAGGGTAAAAGCAAGGGTAAGGGTTAGGGTAAGGGTAAGGGTAAGGGTAAGGGTAAGGTAAGCTTAAGGGTAAAAGCAAGGGTAAGGGTAAGGGTAAGGGTAAGGGTAAGGGTAAGGGTAAGGGTAAGGGTAAGGGTAAAGGTAAGGGTAAGCCTAAGGGTAAAAGCAAGGGTAAGGGTAAAGGTAAGGGTAAGGGTAAGGGTAAGGGTAAGGGTAAGGGTAAGGGTAAGGGTAAGGGTAAGGGTAAGCTTAAGGGTATAAGCAAGGGTAAGGGAAAGGGTAAGGGTGAGGGTAAGGGTAAGGGTAAGGGTAAGGATAAGGGTAAGCTTAAGGGTAAAAGCAATGGTAAGGGTAAGGGTAAGGGTAAGGGTAAGGGTAAGGGTAAGCTTAAGGGTAAAAGCAAGGGTAAGGGTAAGGGTAAGGGTAAGGGTAAGGGTAAGGGTAAGGGTAAGGGTAAGGGTAAGGGTAAGGGTAAAGGTAAGGGTAAGCGTAAGGGTAAAAGCAAGGGTAAGGGTAAGGGTAAGGGTAAGGGTAAGGGTAAGGGTAAGGGTAAGGGTAAGGGTAAGGGTAAGGGTAAGGGTAAGTGTAAGGGTAAGCTTAAGGGTAAAAGCAAGGGTAAGGGTAAGGGTAAGGGTAAGGGTAAGCCTAAGGGTAGAAGCAAGGGTAAGGGTAAGGGTAAGGGTAAGGGTAAGGGTAAGGGTAAGGGTAAGCTTAAGGGTAAAATCAAGGGTAAGGGTAAGGGTAAGGGAAAGGGTAAGGGTAAGCTTAAGGGTAAAAGCAAGGGTAAGGGTAAGGGTAAGTGTAAGGGTAAGGGTAAGGGTAAAGGTAAGGGTAAGCCTAAGGGTAAAAGCAAGGGTAAGGGTAAGGGTAAGGGTAAGGGTAAGGGTAAGGGTAAGGGTAAGGGTAAGGGTAAGGGTAAGGGTAAGGGTAAGGGTAAGGGTAAGGGTAAGGGTAAGGGTAAGGGTAAGGGTAAGGGTAAGGGTAAGCTTAAGGGTAAAAGCAAGGGTAAGGGTAAGGGTAAGGGTAAGGGTAAGGGTAAGGGTAAGGGTAAGCTTAAGGGTAAAAGCAAGGGTAAGGGTAAGGGTAAGGGTAAGGGTAAGGGTAAGGGTAAGGGTAAGGGTAAGCTTAAGGGTAAAAGCAAGGGTAAGGGTAAGGGTAAGGGTAAGGGTAAGCTTAAGGGTAAAAGCAAGGGTAAGGGTAAGGGTAAGGGTAAGGGTAAGGGTAAGGGTAAGGGTAAAGGTAAGGGTAAGCCTAAGGGTAAAAGCAAGTGTAAGGGTAAGGGTAAGGGTAAGGGTAAGGGTAAGGGTAAGGGTAAGGGTAAGGGTAAGGGTAAGGGTAAGCTTAAGGGTAAAAGCAAGGGTGAGGGTAAGGGTAAGGGTAAGGGTAAGGGTAAGGGTAAGGGTAAGGGTAAGGGTAAGCTTAAGGGTAAGGGTAAGGGTAAGGGTAAGGGTAAGGGTAAGGGTAAGGGTAAGCCTAAGGGTAAAAGCAAGGGTAAGGGTAAGGGTAAGGGTAAGGGTAAGGGTAAGCTTAAGGGTAAAAGCAAGGGTAAGGGTAAGGGTAAGGGTAAGGGTAAGGGTAAGGGTAAGCTCAAGGGTAAAAGCAAGGGTAAGGGTAAGGGTAAGGGTAAGGGTAAGGGTAAGGGTAAGGGTAAAGGTAAGGGTAAGCCTAAGGGTAAAAGCAAGGGTATGGGTAAGGGTAAGGGTAAGGGTAAGTGTAAGGGTAAGGGTAAGGGTAAGGGTAAGGGTAAGGGTAAGGGTAAGGGTAAGGGTAAGGGTAAGGGTAAGCTTAGGGGTAAAAGCAAGGGTAAGGGTAAGGGTAAGGGTAAGGGTAAGGGTAAGGGTAAGGGTAAGGGTAAGGGTAAGGGTAAGCTTAAGGGTAAAAGCAAGGGTAAGGGTAAGGGTAAGGGTAAGGGTAAGGGTAAGGGTAAGGGTAAGGGTAAGGGTAAGGGTAAGGGTAAGGGTAAGGGTAAGGGTAAGCTTAAGGGTAAAAGCAAGGGTAAGGGTAAGGGTAAGGGTAAGGGTAAGGGTAAGGGTAAGGGTAAGGGTAAGCTTAAGGGTAAAAGCAAGGGTAAGGGTAAGGGTAAGGGTAAGGGTAAGGGTAAGGGTAAGGGTAAGCCTAAGGGTAAAAGCAAGGGTAAGGGTAAGGGTAAGGGTAAGGGTAAGTTTAAGGGTAAAAGCAAGGGTAAGGGTAAGGGTAAGGGTAAGGGTAAGGGTAAGTGTAAGCTTAAGGGTAAAAGCAAGGGTAAGGGTAAGGGTAAGGGTAAAGGTAAGGGTAAGCCTTAGGGTAAAAGCAAGGGTAAGGGTAAGGGTAAGGGTAAGGGTAAGGGTAAGGGTAAGGGTAAGGGTAAGGGTAAGGGTAAGCTTAAGGGTAAAAGCAAGGGTAAGGGTAAGGGTAAGGGTAAGGGTAAGGGTAAGGGTAAGGGTAAGGGTAAGGGTAAGGGTAAGGGTAAGCTTAAGGGTAAAAGCAAGGGTAAGGGTAATGGTAAGGGTAAGGGTAAGGGTAAGCTTAGGGGTAAAAGCAAGGGTAAGGGTTAGGGTAAGGGTAAGGGTAAGGGTAAGGGTAAGCTTGAGGGTAAAAGCAAGGGTAAGGGTAAGGGTAAGGGTAAGGGTAAAGGTAAGGGTAAGCCTAAGGGTAAAAGCAAGGGTAAGGGTAAGGGTAAGGGTAAGGGTAAGGGTTAGGGTAAGGGTAAGGGTAAGGGTAAGGGTAAGCTTAAGGGTATAAGCAAGGGTAAGGGTAAGGGTAAGGGTGAGGGTAAGGGTAAGGGTAAGGGTAAGCTTAAGGGTAAAAGCAAGGGTAAGGTTAAGGGTAAGGGTAAGGGTAAGGGTAAGGGTAAGGGTAAGCTTAAGGGTAAAAGCAAGGGTAAGGGTAAGGGTAAGGGTAAGGGTAAGGGTAAGGGTAAGGGTAAGGGTAAGGGTAAGGGTAAGGGTAAAGGTAAGGGTAAGCCTAAGGGTAAAAGCAAGGGTAAGGGTAAAGGTAAGGGTAAGGGTAAGGGTAAGGGTAAGGGTAAGGGTAAGGGTAAGGGTAAGGGTAAGCTTAAGGGTAAAAGCAAGGGTAAGGGTAAGGGTAAGGGTAAGGGTAAGCCTAAGGGTAAAACAAGGGTAAGGGTAAGGGTAAGGGTAAGGGTAAGCTTAAGGGTAAAAGCAAGGGTAAGGGTAAGGGTAAGGGTGAGGGTAAGGGTAAGCTTAAGGGTTAAAGCAAGGGTAAGGGTAAGGGTAAGGGTAAGATTAAGGGTAAGGGTAAGGGTAAGGGTAAGGGTAAAGGTAAGGGTAAGGGTAAGGGTTAGGGTAAGGGTAAGGGTAAGCTTAAGGGTAAAAGCAAGGGTAAGGGTAAGGGTAAGGGTAAGGGTAAGGGTAAGGGTAAGGGTAAGGGTAAGGGTAAGGGTAAGGGTAAGGGTAAGCTTAAGGGTAAGGGTAAGGGTAAGGGTAAGCTTAAGGGTAAAAGCAAGGGTAAGGGTAAGGGTAAGGGTAAGGGTAAGGGTAAGGGTAAGGGTAAGGGTAAGGGTAAGGGTAAGGGTAAGGGTAAGCTTAAGGGTAAGGGTAAGGGTAAGGGTAAGGGTAAGCTTAAGGGTAAAAGCAAGGGTAAGGGTAAGGGTAAGGGTAAGGGTAAGGGTAAGCTTAAGGGTAAGGGTAAGGGTAAGGGTAAGCTTAAGGGTAAAAGCAAGGGTAAGGGTAAGGGTAAGGGTAAGGGTAAGGGTAAGGGTAAGGGTAAGGGTAAGGGTAAGGGTAAGGGTAAGGGTAAGGGTAAGGGTAAGGGTAAGCTTAAGGGTAAGGGTAAGGGTAAGGGTAAGGGTAAGCTTAAGGGTAAAAGCAAGGGTAAGGGTAAGGGTAAGGGTAAGGGTAAGGGTAAGGGTAAGGGTAAGCTTAAGGGTAAAAGCAAGGGTAAGGGTAAGGGTAAGGGTAAGGGTAAGGGTAAGGGTAAGGGTAAGGGTAAGCTTAAGGGTAAGGGTAAGGGTAAGGGTAAGGGTAAGCTTAAGGGTAAAAGCAAGGGTAAGGGTAAGGGTAAGGGTAAGGGTAAGGGTAAGGGTAAGGGTAAGGGTAAGGGTAAGGGTAAGGGTAAGGGTAAGCTTAAGGGTAAAAGTGAGGGTAAGGGTAAGGGTAAGGGTAAGGGTAAGGGTAAGGGTAAGGGTAAGGGTAAGGGTAAGGGTAAGGGTAAGGGTAAGGGTAAGGGTAAGGGTAAGCTTAAGGGTAAAAGCAAGGGTAAGGGTAAGGGTAAGGGTAAGGGTAAGGGTAAGGGTAAAGGTAAGGGTAAGCCTAAGGGTAAAAGCAAGGGTAAGGGTAAGGGTAAGGGTAAGGGTAAGGGTAAGGGTAAGGGTAAGGGTAAGGGTAAGGGTAAGGGTAAGAGTAAGCTTAAGGGTAAAAGTAAGGGTAAGGGTAAGGGTAAGGGTAAGGGTAAGCCTAAGGGTAAAAGCAAGGGTAAGGGTAAGGGTAAGGGTAAGGGTAAGGGTAAGGGTAAGGGTAAGCTTAAGGGTAAAAGCAAGGGTAAGGGTAAGGGTAAGGGTAAGGGTAAGGGTAAGGGTAAGCTTAAGGGTAAAAGCAAGGGTGAGGGTAAGGGTGAGGGTAAGGGTAAGGGTAAGGGTAAGGGTAAGGGTAAGGGTAAGGGTAAGCTTAAGGGTAAAAGCAAGGGTAAGGGTAAGGGTAAGGGTAAGGGTAAGGGTAAGGGTAAGGGTAAGCTTAAGGGTAAAAGCAAGGGTAAGGGTAAGGGTAAGGGTAAGGGTAAGGGTAAGGGTAAGGGTAAAGGTAAGGGTAAGCCTAAGGGTAAAAGCAAGGGTAAGGGTAAGGGTAAGGGTAAGGGTAAGGGTAAGGGTAAGGGTAAGGGTAAGGGTAAGGGTAAGGGTAAGGGTAAGGGTAAGGGTAAGGGTAAGGGTAAGGGTAAGGGTAAGCTTAAGGGTAAAAGCAAGGGTAAGGGTAAGGGTAAGGGTAAGCCTAAGGGTAAAAGCAAGGGTAAGGGTAAGGGTAAGGGTAAGGGTAAGGGTAAGCTTAAGGGTAAAAGCAAGGGTAAGGGTAAGGGTAAGGGTAAGGGTAAGGGTAAGGGTAAGCTTAAGGGTAAAAGCAAGGGTAAGGGTAAGGGTAAGGGTAAGGGTAAGGGTAAGGGTAAGGGTAAAGGTAAGGGTAAGCCTAAGGGTAAAAGCAAGGGTAAGGGTAAGGGTAAGGGTAAGGGTAAAGGTAAGGGTAAGGGTAAGGGTAAGGGTAAGGGTAAGCTTAAGGGTGAAAGCAAGGGTAAGGGTAAGGGTAAGGGTAAGGGTAAGGGTAAGGGTAAGGGTAAGGGTAAGGGTAAGCTTAAGGGTAAAAGCAAGGGTAAGGGTAAGGGTAAGGGTAAGGGTAAGGGTAAGGGTAAGGGTAAGGGTAAGGGTTAGGGTAAGGGTAAGGGTAAGGGTAAGGGTAAGGGTAAGCTTTAGGGTAAAAGCAAGGGTAAGGGTAAGGGTAAGGGTAAGGGTAAGGGTAAGGGTAAGGGTAAGCTTAAGGGTAAAAGCAAGGGTAAGGGTAAGGGTAAGGGTAAGGGTAAGGGTAAGGGTAAGGGTAAGGGTAAGGGTAAGGGTAAGGGTAAGGGTAAAGGTAAGGGTAAGCCTAAGGGTAAATGCAAGGGTAAGGGTAAGGGTAAGGGTAAGGGTAAGGGTAAGTGTAAGGGTAAGGGTAAGGGTAAGGGTAAGGGTGAGGGTAAGCTTAAGGGTAAAAGCAAGGGTAAGGGTAAGGGTAAGGGTAAGGGTAAGGGTAAGGGTAAGGTTAAGCTTAAGGGTAAGGAAAAGGGTAAGGGTAAGGGTAAGCTTAAGGGTAAAAGCAAGGGTAAGGGTAAGGGTAAGGGTAAGGGTAAGGGTAAGCTTAAGGGTAAAAGCAAGGGTAAGGGTAAGGGTAAAGGTAAGGGTAAGGGTAAGGGTAAGGGTAAGGGTAAGCTTAAGGGTAAAAGCAAAGGTAAGGGTAAGGGTAAGGGTAAGGGTAAGGGTAAGGGTAAGGGTAAGGGTAAGGGTAAGGGTAAGGGTAAGGGTAAGGGTAAGGGTAAGGGTAAGCTTAAGGGTAAAAGCAAGGGTAAGGGTAAGGGTAAGGGTAAGGGTAAGGGTAAGGGTAAGGGTAAAGGTAAGGGTAAGGGTAAGGGTAAGCTTAAGGGTAAAAGCAAGGGAAAGGGTAAGGGTAAAGGTAAGGGAAAGGGTAAGGGTAAGGGTAAGGGTAAGGGTAAGGGTAAGCTTAAGGGTAAAAGCAAGGGTAAGGGTAAGGGTAAGGGTAAGGGTAAGGGTAAGGGTGAGGGTAAAGGTAAGGGTAAGCCTAAGGGTAAAAGCAAGGGTAAGGGTAAGGGTAACGGTAAGGGTAAGGGTAAGGGTAAGGGTAAGGGTAAGGGTAAGGGTAAGGGTAAGGGTAAGGGTAAGGGTAAGGGTAAGCTTAAGGGTAAAAGCAAGGGTAAGGGTAAGGGTAAGGGTAAGGGTAAGGGTAAGGGTAAGGGTAAAGGTAAGGGTAAGCCTAAGGGTAAAAGCAAGGGTAAGGGTAAGGGTAAGGGTAAGGTTAAGGGTAAGGGTAAGGGTAAGGGTAAGGGTAAGGGTAAGGGTAAGCTTAAGGGTAAAAGCAAGGGTAAGGGTAAGGGTAAGGGTAAGGGTAAGGGTAAGGGTAAGGGTAAGGGTAAGCTTAAGGGTAAGGGTAAGGCCAAGGGTAAGCTTAAGGGTAAAAGCAAGGGTAAGGGTAAGGGTAAGGGTAAGGGTAAGGGTAAGGGTAAGGGTAAGGGTAAGGGTAAGGGTAAGGGTAAGCTTAAGGGTAAGGGTAAGGGTAAGGGTAAGCTTAAGGGTAAAAGCAAGGGTTAGGGTAAGGGTAAGAGTAAGGGTAAGGGTAAGGGTAAGGGTAAGGGTAAGGGTAAGGGTAAGGGTAAGCTTAAGGGTAAAAGCAAGGGTAAGGGTGAGGGTAAGGGTAAGGGTAAGGGTAAGGGTAAGGGTAAGGGTAAGCTTAAGGGTAAAAGCAAGGACAAGGGTAAGGGTAAGGGTAAGGGTAAGGGTAAGGGTAAGTGTAAGGGTAAGCTTAAGGGTAAAAGCAAGGGTAAGGGTAAGGGTAAGGGTAAGGGTAAGCCTAAGGGTAAAAGCAAGGGTAAGGGTAAGGGTAAGGGTAAGGGTAAGGGTAAGCTTAAGGGTAAAAGCATGGGTAAGGGTAAGGGTAAGGGTAAGGGTAAGGGTAAGGGTAAGGGTAAGCTTAAGGGTAAAAGCAAGGGTAAGGGTAAGGGTAAGGGTAAGGGTAAGGGTAAGGGTAAGGTTAAGCTTAAGGGTAAAAGCAAGGGTAGGGGTAAGGGTAAGGGTAAGGGTAAGGGTAAGGGTAAGGGTAAGCTTAAGGGTAAAAGCAAGGGTAAGGGTAAGGGTAAGGGTAAGGGTAAGGGTAAGGGTAAGGGTAAGGGTAAGGGTAAGGGTAAGGGTGAGGGTAAGGGTAAGGGTAAGCTTAAGGGTAAAAGCAAGGGTAAGGGTAAGTGTAAGGGTAAGGGTAAGGGTAAGGGTAAGGGTAAGGATAAGGGTAAAGGTAAGGGTAAGCCTAAGGGTAAAAGCAAGGGTAAGGGTAAGGGTAAGGGTAAGGTTAAGGGTAAGGGTAAGGGTAAGGGTAAGGGTAAGGGTAAGCTTAAGGGTAAAAGCAAGGGTAAGGGTAAGGGTAAGGGTAAGGGTAAGGGTAAGGGTAAGGGTAAGGGTAAGGGTAAGGGTAAGGGTAAGGGTAAGGGTAAGGGTAAGGGTAAGGGTAAGCTTAAGGGTAAGCTTAAGGGTAAAAGCAAGGGTAAGGGTAAGGGTAAGGGTAAGGGTAAGGGTAAGGGTAAGGGTAAGGGTAAAGGTAAGGGTAAGCCTAAGGGTAAAAGCAAGGGTAAGGGTAAGGGTAAGGGTAAGGGTAAGGGTAAGGGTAAGGGTAAGGGTAAGGGTAAGGGTAAGGGTAAGCTTAAGGGTAAAAGCAAGGGTAAGGGTAAGGGTAAGGGTAAGGGTAAGCCTAAGGGTAAAAGCAAGGGTAAGGGTAAGGGTAAGGGTAAGGGTAAGGGTAAGGGTAAGGGTAAGCTTAAGGGTAAAAGCAAGGGTAAGGGTAAGGGTAAGGGTAAGGGTAAGGGTAAGGGTAAGCTTAAGGGTAAAAGCAAGGGTGAGGGTAAGGGTGAGGGTAAGGGTAAGGGTAAGGGTAAGGGTAAGGGTAAGGGTAAGGGTAAGGGTAAGGGTAAGCTTAAGGGTAAAAGCAAGGGTAAGGGTAAGGGTAAGGGTAAGGGTAAGGGTAAGGGTAAGCTTAAGGGTAAAAGCAAGGGTAAGGGTAAGGGTAAGGGTAAGGGTAAGGGTAAGGGTAAGGGTAAGGGTAAAGGTAAGGGTAAGCCTAAGGGTAAAAGCAAGGGTAAGGGTAAGGGTAAGGGTAAGGGTAAGGGTAAGGGTAAGGGTAAGGGTAAGGGTAAGGGTAAGGGTAAGGGTAAGGGTAAGGGTAAGGGTAAGGGTAAGGGTAAGGGTAAGGGTAAGGGTAAGGGTAAGGGTAAGGGTAAGCTTAAGGGTAAAAGCAAGGGTAAGGGTAAGGGTAAGCCTAAGGGTAAAAGCAAGGGTAAGGGTAAGGGTGAAGGTAAGGGTAAGGGTAAGCTTAAGGGTAAAAGCAAGGGTAAGGTTAAGGGTAAGGGTAAGGGTAAGGGTAAGGGTAAGCTTAAGGGTAAAAGCAAGGGTAAGGGTAAGGGTAAGGGTAAGGGTAAGGGTAAGGGTAAGGGTAAAGGTAAGGGTAAGCCTAAGGGTAAAAGCAAGGGTAAGGGTAAGGGTAAGGGTAAGGGTAAGGGTAAGGGTAAGGGTAAGGGTAAGGGTAAGGGTAAGCTTAAGGGTTAAAGCAAGGGTAAGGGTAAGGGTAAGGGTAAGGGTAAGGGTAAGGGTAAGGGTAAGGGTAAGGGTAAGCTTAAGGGTAAAAGCAAGGGTAAGGGTAAGGGTAAGGGTAATGGTAAGGGTAAGGGTAAGGGTAAGGGTAAGGGTAAGGGTAAGGGTAAGGGTAAGGGTAAGGGTAAGCTTTAGGGTAAAAGCAAGGGTAAGGGTAAGGGTAAGGGTAAGGGTAAGGGTAAGCTTAAGGGTAAAAGCAAGGGTAAGGGTAAGGGTAAGGGTAAGGGTAAGGGTAAGGGTAAGGGTAAGGGTAAGGGTAAGGGTAAGGGTAAGGGTAAGGGTAAAGGTAAGGGTAAGCCTAAGGGTAAATGCAAGGGTAAGGGTAAGGGTAAGGGTAAGGGTAAGGGTAAGGGTAAGTGTAAGGGTAAGGGTAAGGGTAAGGGTAAGGGTAAGCTTAAGGGTGAAAGCAAGGGTAAGGGTAAGGGTAAGGGAAAGGGTAAGGGTAAGGGTAAGCTTAAGGGTAAAAGCAAGGGTAAGGGTAAGGGTAAGGGTAAGGGTAAGGGTAAGGGTAAGGGTGAGGGTAAAGGTAAGGGTAAGCCTTAGGGTAAAAGCAAGGGTAAGGGTAAGGGTAAGGGTAAGGGTAAGGGTAAGGGTAAGCTTAAGGGTAAAAGCAAGGGTAAGGGTAAGGGTAAGGGTAAGGATAAGGGTAAGGGTAAGGGTAAGGGTAAGGGTAAGGGTAAGCTTAAGGGTAAGGGTAAGGGTAAGGGTAAGGGTAAGCTTAAGGGTAAAAGCAAGGGTAAGGGTAAGGGTAAGGGTAAGGGTAAGGGTAAGGGTAAGCCTAAGGGTAAATGCAAGGGTAAGGGTAAGGGTAAGGGTAAGGGTTAGGGTAAGTGTAAGGGTAAGGGTAAGGGTAAGGGTAAGGGTAAGCTTAAGGGTAAAAGCAAGGGTAAGGGTAAGGGTAAGGGAAAGGGTAAGGGTAAGGGTAAGCTTAAGGGTAAAAGCAAGGGTAAGGGTAAGGGTAAGGGTAAGGGTAAGGGTAAGGGTAAGGGTAAGGGTAAAGGTAAGGGTAAGCTCAAGGGTAAAAGCAAGGGTAAGGGTAAGGGTAAGGGTAAGGGTAAGGGTAAGCTTAAGGGTAAAAGCAAGGGTAAGGGTAAGGGTAAGGGTAAGGGTAAGGGTAAGGGTAAGGGTAAGGGTAAGGGTAAGGGTAAGCTTAAGGGTAAGGGTAAGGGTAAGGGTAAGCTTAAGGGTAAAAGCAAGGACAAGGGTAAGGGTAAGGGTAAGGGTAAGGGTAAGGGTAAGGGTAAGGGTAAGGGTAAGGGTAAGCTTAAGGGTAAAAGCAAGGACAAGGGTAATGGTAAGGGTAAGGGTAAGGGTAAGGGTAAGGGTAAGGGTAAGGGTAAGGGTAAGGGTAAGTGTAAGGGTAAGCTTAAGGGTAAAAGCAAGGGTAAGGGTAAGGGTAAGGGTAAGGGTAAGCCTAAGGGTAAAAGCAAGGGTAAGGGTAAGGGTAAGGGTAAGGGTAAGGGTAAGCTTAAGGGTAAAAGCATGGGTAAGGGTAAGGGTAAGGGTAAGGGTAAGGGTAAGGGTAAGGGTAAGCTTAAGGGTAAAAGCAAGGGTAAGGGTAAGGGTAAGGGTAAGGGTAAGGGTAAGGGTAAGGGTAAGGTTAAGCTTAAGGGTAAAAGCAAGGGTAGGGGTAAGGGTAAGGGTAAGGGTAAGGGTAAGGGTAAGGGTGAGGGTAAGGGTAAGGGTAAGGGTAAGGGTAAGGGTAAGGGTAAGGGTAAGCTTAAGGGTAAAAGCAAGGACAAGGGTAAGGGTAAGGGTAAGGGTAAGGGTAAGGGTAAGGGTAAGGGTAAGGGTAAGTGTAAGGGTAAGCTTAAGGGTAAAAGCAAGGGTAAGGGTAAGGGTAAGGGTAAGGGTAAGCCTAAGGGTAAAAGCAAGGGTAAGGGTAAGGGTAAGGGTAAGGGTAAGGGTAAGCTTAAGGGTAAAAGCATGGGTAAGGGTAAGGGTAAGGGTAAGGGTAAGGGTAAGGGTAAGGGTAAGCTTAAGGGTAAAAGCAAGGGTAAGGGTAAGGGTAAGGGTAAGGGTAAGGGTAAGGGTAAGGGTAAGGTTAAGCTTAAGGGTAAAAGCAAGGGTAGGGGTAAGGGTAAGGGTAAGGGTAAGGGTAAGGGTAAGGGTAAGGGTAAGCTTAAGGGTAAAAGCAAGGGTAAGGGTAAGGGTAAGGGTAAGGGTAAGGGTAAGGGTAAGGGTAAGGGTAAGGGTGAGGGTAAGGGTAAGGGTAAGCTTAAGGGTAAAAGCAAGGGTAAGGGTAAGTGTAAGGGTAAGGGTAAGGGTAAGGGTAAGGGTAAGGATAAGGGTAAAGGTAAGGGTAAGCCTAAGGGTAAAAGCAAGGGTAAGGGTAAGGGTAAGGGTAAGGTTAAGGGTAAGGGTAAGGGTAAGGGTAAGGGTAAGGGTAAGCTTAAGGGTAAAAGCAAGGGTAAGGGTAAGGGTAAGGGTAAGGGTAAGGGTAAGGGTAAGGGTAAGGGTAAGGGTAAGGGTAAGGGTAAGGGTAAGGGTAAGGGTAAGGGTAAGGGTAAGGGTAAGCTTAAGGGTAAGCTTAAGGGTAAAAGCAAGGGTAAGGGTAAGGGTAAGGGTAAGGGTAAGGGTAAGGGTAAGGGTAAGGGTAAAGGTAAGGGTAAGCCTAAGGGTAAAAGCAAGGGTAAGGGTAAGGGTAAGGGTAAGGGTAAGGGTAAGGGTAAGGGTAAGGGTAAAGGTAAGGGTAAGGGTAAGGGTAAGGGTAAGCTTAAGGGTAAAAGCAAGGGTAAGGGTAAGGGTAAGGGTAAGGGTAAGCCTAAGGGTAAAAGCAAGGGTAAGGGTAAGGGTAAGGGTAAGGGTAAGGGTAAGGGTAAGGGTAAGGGTAAGCTTAAGGGTAAAAGCAAGGGTAAGGGTAAGGGTAAGGGTAAGGGTAAGGGTAAGGGTAAGGGTAAGCTTAAGGGTAAAAGCAAGGGTGAGGGTAAGGGTGAGGGTAAGGGTAAGGGTAAGGGTAAGGGTAAGGGTAAGGGTAAGGGTAAGGGTAAGGGTAAGCTTAAGGGTAAAAGCAAGGGTAAGGGTAAGGGTAAGGGTAAGGGTAAGGGTAAGGGTAAGCTTAAGGGTAAAAGCAAGGGTAAGGGTAAGGGTAAGGGTAAGGGTAAGGGTAAGGGTAAGGGTAAGGGTAAAGGTAAGGGTAAGCCTAAGGGTAAAAGCAAGGGTAAGGGTAAGGGTAAGGGTAAGGGTAAGGGTAAGGGTAAGGGTAAGGGTAAGGGTAAGGGTAAGGGTAAGGGTAAGGGTAAGGGTAAGGGTAAGGGTAAGGGTAAGGGTAAGGGTAAGGGTAAGGGTAAGGGTAAGGGTAAGGGTAAGGGTAAGCTTAAGGGTAAAAGCAAGGGTAAGGGTAAGGGTAAGGGTAAGCCTAAGGGTAAAAGCAAGGGTAAGGGTAAGGGTGAGGGTAAGGGTAAGGGTAAGCTTAAGGGTAAAAGCAAGGGTAAGGGTAAGGGTAAGGGTAAGGGTAAGGGTAAGGGTAAGCTTAAGGGTAAAAGCAAGGGTAAGGGTAAGGGTAAGGGTAAGGGTAAGGGTAAGGGTAAGGGTAAAGGTAAGGGTAAGCCTAAGGGTAAAAGCAAGGGTAAGGGTAAGGGTAAGGGTAAGGGTAAGGGTAAGGGTAAGGGTAAGGGTAAGGGTAAGGGTAAGCTTAAGGGTTGAAGCAAGGGTAAGGGTAAGGGTAAGGGTAAGGGTAAGGGTAAGGGTAAGGGTAAGGGTAAGGGTAAGGGTAAGCTTGAGGGTAAAAGCAAGGGTAAGGGTAAGGGTAAGGGTAATGGTAAGGGTAAGGGTAAGGGTAAGGGTAAGGGTAAGGGTAAGGGTAAGGGTAAGGGTAAGCTTTAGGGTAAAAGCAAGGGTAAGGGTAAGGGTAAGGGTAAGCTTAAGGGTAAAAGCAAGGGTAAGGGTAAGGGTAAGGGTAAGGGTAAGGGTAAGGGTAAGGGTAAGGGTAAGGGTAAGGGTAAGGGTAAGGGTAAAGGTAAGGGTAAGCCTAAGGGTAAATGCAAGGGTAAGGGTAAGGGTAGGGGTAAGGGTAAGGGTAAGTGTAAGGGTAAGGGTAAGGGTAAGGGTAAGGGTAAGCTTAAGGGTAAAAGCAAGGGTAAGGGTAAGGTTAAGGGAAAGGGTAAGGGTAAGGGTAAGCTTAAGGGTAAAAGCAAGGGTAAGGGTAAGGGTAAGGGTAAGGGTAAGGGTAAGGGTAAGGGTGAGGGTAAAGGTAAGGGTAAGCCTTAGGGTAAAAGCAAGGGTAAGGGTAAGGGTAAGGGTAAGGGTAAGGGTAAGGGTAAGCTTAAGGGTAAAAGCAAGGGTAAGGGTAAGGGTAAGGGTAAGGATAAGGGTAAGGGTAAGGGTAAGGGTAAGGGTAAGCTTAAGGGTAAGGGTAAGGGTAAGGGTAAGGGTAAGCTTAAGGGTAAAAGCAAGGGTAAGGGTAAGGGTAAGGGTAAGGGTAAGGGTAAGGGTAAGCCTAAGGGTAAATGCAAGGGTAAGGGTAAGGGTAAGGGTAAGGGTAAGGGTAAGTGTAAGGGTAAGGGTAAGGGTAAGGGTAAGGGTAAGCTTAAGGGTAAAAGCAAGGGTAAGGGTAAGGGTAAGGGAAAGGGTAAGGGTAAGGGTAAGCTTAAGGGTAAAAGCAAGGGTAAGGGTAAGGGTAAGGGTAAGGGTAAGGGTAAGGGTAAGGGTAAGGGTAAAGGTAAGGGTAAGCTCAAGGGTAAAAGCAAGGGTAAGGGTAAGGGTAAGGGTAAGGGTAAGGGTAAGCTTAAGGGTAAAAGCAAGGGTAAGGGTAAGGGTAAGGGTAAGGGTAAGGGTAAGGGTAAGGGTAAGGGTAAGGGTAAGGGTAAGCTTAAGGGTAAGGGTAAGGGTAAGGGTAAGGGTAAACTTAAGGGTAAAAGCAAGGGTAAGGGTAAGGGTAAGGGTAAGGGTAAGGGTAAGGGTAAGGGTAAGGGTAAGGGTAAGGGTAAGCTTAAGGGTAAGGGTAAGGGTAAGGGTAAGGGTAAGCTTGAGGGTAAAAGCAAGGGTAAGGGTAAGGGTAAGGGTAAGGGTAAGGGTAAGCTTAAGGGTAAGGGTAAGGGTAAGGGTAAGGGTAAGCTTAAGGGTAAAAGCAAGGGTAAGGATAAGGGTAAGGGTAAGGGTAAGGGTAAGGGTAAGGGTAAGGGTAAGGGTAAGGGTAAGCTTAAGGGTAAGGGTAAGGGTAAGGGTAAGGGTAAGCTTAAGGGTAAAAGCAAGGGTAAGGGTAAGGGTAAGGGTAAGGGTAAGGGTAAGCTTAAGAGTAAGAGCAAGGGTAAGGGTAAGGGTAAGGGTAAGGGTAAGGGTAAGGGTAAGGGTAAGCTTAAGGGTAAGGGTAAGGGTAAGGGTAAGGGTAAGCTTAAGGGTAAAAGCAAGGGTAAGGGAAAGGGTAAGGGTAAGGGTAAGGGTAAGGGTAAGGGTAAGGGTAAGCTTAAGAATAAAAGTAAGGGTAAGGGTAAGGGTGAGGGTAAGGGTAAGGGTAAGGGTAAGGGTAAGGGTAAGCTTAAGGGTAAAAGCAAGGGTAAGGGTAAGGGTAAGGGTAAGGGTAAGGGTGAGGGTAAGGGTAAGGGTAAAGGTAAGGGTAAGCCTAAGGGTAAAAGCAAGGGTAAGGGTAAGGGTAAGGGTAAGGGTAAGGGTAAGGGTAAGGGTAAGGGTAAGGGTAAGGGTAAGGGTAAGGGTAATGGTAAGCTTAAGGGTAAAAGCAAGGGTAAGGGTAAGGGTAAGGGTAAGGGTAAGCCTAAGGGTAAAAGCAAGGGTAAGGGTTAGGGTAAGGCTAAGTGTAAGGGTAAGGGTAAGGGTAAGCTTAAGGGTAAAAGCAAGGGTAAGGGTAAGGGTAAGGGTAAGGCATACCCTTACCCTTACCCTTACCCTTGCTTTTACCCTTAAGCTTACCCTTACCCTTACCCTTACCCTCACCCTTACCCTTACCCTTACCCTTACCCTTACCCTTTCCCTTACCCTTACCCTTACCCTTACCCTTACCCTTACCCTTACCTTTACCCTTACCCTTACCCTTACCCTTGCTTTTACCCTTAGGCTTACCCTTACCTTTACCCTTACCCTTACCCTTACCCTTACCCTTGCTTTTACCCTCAAGCTTACCCTTACCCTTACCCTTACCCTTACCCTCACCCTTACCCTTACCCTTACCCTTGCTTTTACCCTTAAGCTTACCCTTACCCTTACCCTTACCCTTACCCTTGCTTTTACCCTTAAGCTTACCCTTACACTTACCCTTTTCCTTACCCTTAAGCTTAACCTTACCCTTACCCTTACCCTTACCATTACCCTTACCCTTACCCTTACCCTTGCTTTTACCCTTAAGCTTACCCTTACCCTTACCCTTACCCTTACCCTTACCCTTACACTTACCCTTACCCTTACCCTTACCCTTACCCTTACCCTTGCATTTACCCTTAGGCTTACCCTTACCCTTACCCTTACCCTTACCCTTACCCTTGCTTTTACCCTTAAGGGTAAGGGTAAGGGTAAGCTTAAGGGTAAAAGCAAGGGTAAGGGTAAGGGTAAGGGTAAGGGTAAGCCTAAGGGTAAAAGCAAGGGTAAGGGTAAGGGTAAGGGTAAGGGTAAGGGTAAGCTTAAGGGTAAAAGCATGGGTAAGGGTAAGGGTAAAAGCAAGGGTAAGGGTAAGGGTAAGGGTAAGGGTAAGGGTAAGGGTAAGGGTAAGGGTAAAGGTAAGGGTAAGCCTAAGGGTAAAAGCAAGGGTAAGGGTAAGGGTAAGGGTAAGGGTAAGGGTAAGGGTAAGGGTAAGGGTAAAGGTAAGGGTAAGGGTAAGGGTAAGGGTAAGCTTAAGGGTAAAAGCAAGGGTAAGGGTAAGGGTAAGGGTAAGCCTAAGGGTAAAAGCAAGGGTAAGGGTAAGGGTAAGGGTAAGGGTAAGGGTAAGGGTAAGGGTAAGGGTAAGCTTAAGGGTAAAAGCAAGGGTAAGGGTAAGGGTAAGGGTAAGGGTAAGGGTAAGGGTAAGGGTAAGCTTAAGGGTAAAAGCAAGGGTGAGGGTAAGGGTGAGGGTAAGGGTAAGGGTAAGGGTAAGGGTAAGGGTAAGGGTAAGGGTAAGGGTAAGGGTAAGCTTAAGGGTAAAAGCAAGGGTAAGGGTAAGGGTAAGGGTAAGGGTAAGGGTAAGGGTAAGCTTAAGGGTAAAAGCAAGGGTAAGGGTAAGGGTAAGGGTAAGGGTAAGGGTAAGGGTAAGGGTAAGGGTAAAGGTAAGGGTAAGCCTAAGGGTAAAAGCAAGGGTAAGGGTAAGGGTAAGGGTAAGGGTAAGGGTAAGGGTAAGGGTAAGGGTAAGGGTAAGGGTAAGGGTAAGGGTAAGGGTAAGGGTAAGGGTAAGGGTAAGGGTAAGGGTAAGGGTAAGGGTAAGGGTAAGGGTAAGGGTAAGCTTAAGGGTAAAAGCAAGGGTAAGGGTAAGGGTAAGGGTAAGCCTAAGGGTAAAAGCAAGGGTAAGGGTAAGGGTGAGGGTAAGGGTAAGGGTAAGCTTAAGGGTAAAAGCAAGGGTAAGGGTAAGGGTAAGGGTAAGGGTAAGGGTAAGGGTAAGCTTAAGGGTAAAAGCAAGGGTAAGGGTAAGGGTAAGGGTAAGGGTAAGGGTAAGGGTAAGGGTAAAGGTAAGGGTAAGCCTAAGGGTAAAAGCAAGGGTAAGGGTAAGGGTAAGGGTAAGGGTAAGGGTAAGGGTAAGGGTAAGGGTAAGCTTAAGGGTTAAAGCAAGGGTAAGGGTAAGGGTAAGGGTAAGGGTAAGGGTAAGGGTAAGGGTAAGGGTAAGGGTAAGGGTAAGGGTAAGCTTGAGGGTAAAAGCAAGGGTAAGGGTAAGGGTAAGGGTAATGGTAAGGGTAAGGGTAAGGGTAAGGGTAAGGGTAAGGGTAAGGGTAAGGGTAAGGGTAAGCTTTAGGGTAAAAGCAAGGGTAAGGGTAAGGGTAAGGGTAAGCTTAAGGGTAAAAGCAAGGGTAAGGGTAAGGGTAAGGGTAAGGGTAAGGGTAAGGGTAAGGGTAAGGGTAAGGGTAAGGGTAAGGGTAAAGGTAAGGGTAAGCCTAAGGGTAAATGCAAGGGTAAGGGTAAGGGTAGGGGTAAGGGTAAGGGTAAGTGTAAGGGTAAGGGTAAGGGTAAGGGTAAGGGTAAGCTTAAGGGTAAAAGCAAGGGTAAGGGTAAGGTTAAGGGAAAGGGTAAGGGTAAGGGTAAGCTTAAGGGTAAAAGCAAGGGTAAGGGTAAGGGTAAGGGTAAGGGTAAGGGTAAGGGTAAGGGTGAGGGTAAAGGTAAGGGTAAGCCTTAGGGTAAAAGCAAGGGTAAGGGTAAGGGTAAGGGTAAGGGTAAGGGTAAGGGTAAGCTTAAGGGTAAAAGCAAGGGTAAGGGTAAGGGTAAGGGTAAGGATAAGGGTAAGGGTAAGGGTAAGGGTAAGGGTAAGCTTAAGGGTAAGGGTAAGGGTAAGGGTAAGGGTAAGCTTAAGGGTAAAAGCAAGGGTAAGGGTAAGGGTAAGGGTAAGGGTAAGGGTAAGGGTAAGCCTAAGGGTAAATGCAAGGGTAAGGGTAAGGGTAAGGGTAAGGGTAAGGGTAAGTGTAAGGGTAAGGGTAAGGGTAAGGGTAAGGGTAAGCTTAAGGGTAAAAGCAAGGGTAAGGGTAAGGGTAAGGGAAAGGGTAAGGGTAAGGGTAAGCTTAAGGGTAAAAGCAAGGGTAAGGGTAAGGGTAAGGGTAAGGGTAAGGGTAAGGGTAAGGGTAAGGGTAAAGGTAAGGGTAAGCTCAAGGGTAAAAGCAAGGGTAAGGGTAAGGGTAAGGGTAAGGGTAAGGGTAAGCTTAAGGGTAAAAGCAAGGGTAAGGGTAAGGGTAAGGGTAAGGGTAAGGGTAAGGGTAAGGGTAAGGGTAAGGGTAAGGGTAAGCTTAAGGGTAAGGGTAAGGGTAAGGGTAAGGGTAAACTTAAGGGTAAAAGCAAGGGTAAGGGTAAGGGTAAGGGTAAGGGTAAGGGTAAGGGTAAGGGTAAGGGTAAGGGTAAGGGTAAGCTTAAGGGTAAGGGTAAGGGTAAGGGTAAGGGTAAGCTTGAGGGTAAAAGCAAGGGTAAGGGTAAGGGTAAGGGTAAGGGTAAGGGTAAGCTTAAGGGTAAGGGTAAGGGTAAGGGTAAGGGTAAGCTTAAGGGTAAAAGCAAGGGTAAGGATAAGGGTAAGGGTAAGGGTAAGGGTAAGGGTAAGGGTAAGGGTAAGGGTAAGGGTAAGCTTAAGGGTAAGGGTAAGGGTAAGGGTAAGGGTAAGCTTAAGGGTAAAAGCAAGGGTAAGGGTAAGGGTAAGGGTAAGGGTAAGGGTAAGCTTAAGAGTAAGAGCAAGGGTAAGGGTAAGGGTAAGGGTAAGGGTAAGGGTAAGGGTAAGGGTAAGCTTAAGGGTAAGGGTAAGGGTAAGGGTAAGGGTAAGCTTAAGGGTAAAAGCAAGGGTAAGGGAAAGGGTAAGGGTAAGGGTAAGGGTAAGGGTAAGGGTAAGGGTAAGCTTAAGAATAAAAGTAAGGGTAAGGGTAAGGGTGAGGGTAAGGGTAAGGGTAAGGGTAAGGGTAAGGGTAAGGGTAAGCTTAAGGGTAAAAGCAAGGGTAAGGGTAAGGGTAAGGGTAAGGGTAAGGGTGAGGGTAAGGGTAAGGGTAAAGGTAAGGGTAAGCCTAAGGGTAAAAGCAAGGGTAAGGGTAAGGGTAAGGGTAAGGGTAAGGGTAAGGGTAAGGGTAAGGGTAAGGGTAAGGGTAAGGGTAAGGGTAATGGTAAGCTTAAGGGTAAAAGCAAGGGTAAGGGTAAGGGTAAGGGTAAGGGTAAGGGTAAGCCTAAGGGTAAAAGCAAGGGTAAGGGTTAGGGTAAGGCTAAGTGTAAGGGTAAGGGTAAGGGTAAGCTTAAGGGTAAAAGCAAGGGTAAGGGTAAGGGTAAGGTAAGGCATACCCTTACCCTTACCCTTACCCTTGCTTTTACCCTTAAGCTTACCCTTACCCTTACCCTTACCCTCACCCTTACCCTTACCCTTACCCTTACCCTTACCCTTTCCCTTACCCTTACCCTTACCCTTACCCTTACCCTTACCCTTACCTTTACCCTTACCCTTACCCTTACCCTTGCTTTTACCCTTAGGCTTACCCTTACCTTTACCCTTACCCTTACCCTTACCCTTACCCTTGCTTTTACCCTCAAGCTTACCCTTACCCTTACCCTTACCCTTACCCTCACCCTTACCCTTACCCTTACCCTTGCTTTTACCCTTAAGCTTACCCTTACCCTTACCCTTACCCTTACCCTTGCTTTTACCCTTAAGCTTACCCTTACACTTACCCTTTTCCTTACCCTTAAGCTTAACCTTACCCTTACCCTTACCCTTACCATTACCCTTACCCTTACCCTTACCCTTGCTTTTACCCTTAAGCTTACCCTTACCCTTACCCTTACCCTTACCCTTACCCTTACACTTACCCTTACCCTTACCCTTACCCTTACCCTTACCCTTGCATTTACCCTTAGGCTTACCCTTACCTTTACCCTTACCCTTACCCTTACCCTTACCCTTACCCTTACCCTTACCCTTACCCTTGCTTTTACCCTTAAGCTTACCCTTACCCTTACCCTTACCCTTACCCTTACCCTTACCCTTGCTTTTACCCTAAAGCTTACCCTTACCCTTACCCTCACCCTTACCCTTACCCTTACCCTTACCCTTACCTTTACCCTTACCCTTGCTTTTACCCTTAAGCTTACCCTTACCCTTACCCTTACCCTTACCCTTACCCTTACCCTTACCCTTGCTTTTACCCTTAAGCTTACCCTTACCCTTACCCTTACCCTTACCCTTACCCTTACCCTTACCCTTACCCTTACCCTTACCCTTACCCTTACCCTTACCCTTACCCTTACCCTTGCTTTTACCCTTAGGCTTACCCTTACCTTTACCCTTACCCTTACCCTTACCCTTACCCTTACCCTTACCCTTACCCTTACCCTTGCTTTTACCCTTAAGCTTACCCTTACCCTTACCCTTACCCTTACCCTTACCCTTACCCTTACCCTTACCCTTACCCTTACTCTTACCCTTGCTTTTACCCTTAGGCTTACCCTTACCTTTACCCTTACCCTTACCCTTACCCTTACCCTTACCCTTACACTTACCCTTACCCTTGCTTTTACCCTTAAGCTTACCCTTACCCTTTCCCTTACCCTTACCCTTACCCTTGCTTTTACCTTTAAGCTTACCCTTACCCTTACCCTTACCCTTACCCTTACCCTTGCTTTTACCCTTAGGCTTACCCTTACCCTTACCCTAACCCTTACCCTTGCTTTTACCCTTAAGCTTACCCTTACCCTTACCCTTACCCTTACCCTTACCCTTACCCTTACCCTTACCCTTACCCTTACCCTTACCCTTACCCTTACCCTTACCCTTACCTTTACCCTTACCCTTACCCTTACCCTTACCCTTACCCTTACCCTTACCCTTACCGTTACCCTTGCTTTTACCCTTAAGCTTACCCTTACCCTTACCCTTACCCTTACCCTTACCCTTACCCTTACCCTCACCCTTGCTTTTACCCTTAAGCTCACCCTTACCCTTACCCTTACTCTTACCCTTACCCTTACCCTTACCCTTGCTTTTACCCTTAAGCTTACCCTTACCCTTCCCCTTACCCTTACCCTTACCCTTGCTTTTACCCTTAGGCTTACCCTTACCCTTACCCTTACCCTTACCCTTACCCTTGCTTTTACCCTTAAGCTTACCCTTACCCTCACCCTTACCCTTACTCTTACCCTCACCCTTACCCTTACCCTTACCCTTACCCTTGCTTTTACCCTTAGGCTTACCCTTACCTTTACCCTTACCCTTACCCTTACCCTTACCCTTACCCTTACCCTTACCTTACCCTTACCCTTACCCTAACCCTTACCCTTGCTTTTACCCTTAAGCTTACCCTTACCCTTACCCTTACCCTTACCCTTACCCTTACCCTCACCCTTACCCTTACCCTTACCCTTGCTTTTACCCTTAAGCTTACCCCTTACCCTTACCCTTACCCTTACCCTTAAGCTTACCCTTACCCTTACCCTTACCCTTACCCTTACCCTTACCCTTACCCTTGCTTTTACCCTTAAGCTTACCCTTACCCTTACCCTTACCCTTACCCTTACCCTTGCTTTTACCCTTACCCTTATCCTTACCCTTAAGCTTACCCTTACCCTTACCCTTACCCTTACCCCTTACCCATACCCTTACCCTTACCCTTACCCTTGCTTTTACCCTTAAGCTTACCCTTACCCTTACCCTTACCCTTACCCTTGCTTTTACCCTTAGGCTTACCCTTACCTTTACCCTTACCCTTACCCTTACCCTTACCCTTACCCTTACCCTTGCTTTTACCCTTAAGCTTACCCTTACCCTTACCCTTACCCTTACCCTTACCCTTACCCTTACCCTCACCCTTGCTTTTACCCTTAAGCTTACCCTTACCCTTACCCTTACCCTTACCCTTACCCTTACCCTTACCCTTACCCTTACCCTTACCCTTACCCTTACCCTTACCCTTACCCTTACCCTTACCCTTACCCTTACCCTTACCCTTGCTTTTACCCTTAAGCTTACCCTTACCCTTACCCTTACCCTTACCCTTACCCTTACCCTTACCCTTACCCTTACCCTTACCCTTACCCTTACCCTTACCCTTACCCTTACCCTTGCTTTTACCCTTAGGCTTACCCTTACCTTTACCCTTACCCTTACCCTTACCCTTACCCTTACCCTTGCTTTTACCCTTAAGCTTACCCTTACCCTTACCCTTACCCTTACCCTTACCCTTACCCTTACCCTTGCTTTTACCCTTAAGCTTACCCTTACCCTTACCCTTACCCTTACCCTTACCCTTGCTTCTACCCTTGGGATTACCCTTACCCTTACCCTTACCCTTACCCTTAAGCTTACCCTTACCCTTACCCTTACCCTTACCCTTACCCTTACCCTTACCCTTACCCTTACCCTTACCCTTGCTTTTACCCTTAAGCTTACCCTTACCCTTACCCTTACACTTACCCTTACCCTTACCCTTACCCTTACCCTTACCCTTACCCTAACCCTTACCCTTACCCTAGCTTTTACCCTTAGGCTTACCCTTACCTTTACCCTTACCCTTACCCTTACCCTTAAGCTTACCCTTACCCTTACCCTTACCCTTACCCTTACCCTTACCCTTACCCTTACCCTTACCCTTACCCTTACCCTTACCCTTACCCTTACCCTTACCCTTACCCTTGCTTTTACCCTTAAGCTTACCCTTACCCTTACCCTTACACTTACCCTTACCCTTACCCTTACCCTTACCCTTACCCTTACCCTTACCCTAACCCTTACCCTTACCCTTGCTTTTACCCTTAGGCTTACCCTTACCTTTACCCTTACCCTTACCCTTACCCTTACCCTTACCCTTACCCTTACCCTTACCCTTGCTTTTACCCTTAAGCTTACCCTTACCCTTACCCTTACCCCTACCCTTACCCTTGCTTTTACCCTTAAGCTTACCCTTTCCCTTACCCTTACCCTTACCCTCACCCTTACCCTTACCCTTACCCTTGCTTTTACCCTTAAGCTTACCCTCACCCTTACCCTTACCCTTACCCTTACCCTTACCCTTACCCTTACCCTTACCCTTACCCTTACCCTTGCTTTTACCCTTAAGCTTACCCTTACCCTTACCCTTACCCTTACCCTTACCCTTACCCTTACCCTTACCCTTACCCTTACCCTTACCCTTACCCTTACCCTTACCCTTACCCTTACCCTTACCCTTACCCTTACCCTTACCCTTACCCTTACCCTTACCCTTACCCTTACCCTTACCCTTACCCTTACCCTCACCCTTACCCTTGCTTTTACCCTTAGGCTTACCCTTACCTTTACCCTTACCCTTACCCTTACCCTTACCCTTACCCTTACCCTTGCTTTAACCCTTAAGCTTACCCTTACCCTCACCCTTACCCTTACCCTTACCCTTGCTTTTACCCTTAAGCTTACCCTTACCCTTACCCTTACCCTTACCCTTGTTTTACCCTTAGGCTTACCCTTACCCTTACCCTTACCCTTACCCTTGCTTTTACCCTTAAGCTTACCCTTACCCTTACCCTTACCCTTACCCTTACCCTTACCCTTACCCTTACCCTTACGCTTACCTTTACCCTTACCCTTGCTTTTACCCTTAGGCTTACCCTAACCTTTACCCTTACCCTTACCCTTACCCTTACCCTTACCCTTACCCTTACCCTTACCCTTACCCTTACCCTTACCCTTGCTTTTACCCTTAAGCTTACCCTTACCCTTACCCTTACTCTTACCCTTACCCTTACCCTTACCCTTGCTTTTACCCTTAAGCTTACCCTTACCCTTACCCATACCCTCACCCTTACCCTTACCCTTACCCTTGCTTATACCCTTAAGCTTACCCTTACCCTTACCCTTACCCTTACCCTTACCCTTAACCTTACCCTTACCCTTACCCTTACCCTTACCCTTACCCTTACCCTTGCTTTTACCCTTAGGCTTACCCTTACCTTTACCCTTACCCTTACCCTTACCCTTACCCTTACCCTTGCTTTTAGCCTCAAGCTTACCCTTACCCTTACCCTTACCCTTACCCTTACCCTTACCCTAACCCTTACCCTTGCTTTTACCCTTAAGCTTACCCTTACCCTTACCCTTACCCTTACCCTTACCCTTACCCTTAACCTTACCCTTACCCTTACCCTTGCTTTTACCCTTAAGCTTACCCTTACCCTTACCCTTACCCTTACCCTTACCCTTACCCTTACCATTACCCTTACCCTTGCTTTTACCCTTAAGCTTACCCTTACCCTTACCCTTACCCTTACCCTTACCCTTACCCTTACCCTTACCCTTACCCTTACCCTTACCCTTGCTTTTACCCTAAGGCTTACCCTTACCTTTACCCTTACCCTTACCCTTACCCTTGCTTTTACCCTTAAGCTTACACTTACCCTTACCCTTACCCTTACCCTTACCCTTACCCTTACCCTTGCTTTTACCCTTAAGCTTACCCTTACCCTTACCCTTACCCTTACCCTTACCCTTACCCTTACCCTTACCCTTGCTTTTACCCTTACCCTTACCCTTGCTTTTACCCTTAGGCTTACCCTTACCCTTACCCTTACCCTTACCCTTACCCTTACCCTTACCCTTGCTTTTACCCTTAAGCTTACCCTTACCCTTACCCTTACCCTTACCCTTACCCTTACCCTTACCCTCACCCTTGCTTTTACCCTTAAGCTTACCCTTACCCTTACCCTTACACTTACCCTTACCCTTACCCTTACCCTTGCGTTTACCCTTAAGCTTACCCTTACCCTTACCCTTACCCTTACCCTTGCTTTTACCCTTAAGCTTACCCTTACCCTTACCCTTACCCTTACCCTTACCCTTACCCTTACCCTCACCCTTGCTTTTACCCTTAAGCTTACCCTTACCCTTACCCTTACCCTTACCCTTACCCTTACCCTTACCCTTACCCTTACCCTTACCCTTACCCTTGCTTTTACCCTTAAGCTTACCCTTACCCTTACCCTTACCCTTACCCTTACCCTTACCCTCACCCTTGCTTTTACCCTTAAGCTTACCCTTACCCTTACCCTTACTCTTACCCTTACCCTTACCCTTACCCTTGCTTTTACCCTTAAGCTTACCCTTACCCTTACCCTTACCCTTACCCTTACCCTTGCTTTTACCCTTAGGCTTACCCTTACCCTTACCCTTACCCTTACCCCTACCCTTGCTTTTACCCTTAAGCTTACCCTTACCCTTACCCTTACCCTTACTCTTACCCTTACCCTTACCCTTACCCTTACCCTTACCCTTGCTTTTACCCTTAGGCTTACCCTTACCTTTACCCTTACCCTTAGCTTTACCCTTACCCTTACCCTTGCTTTTACCCTTAAGCTTACCCTTACCCTTACCCTTACCCTTACCCTTACCCTTACCCTTACCCTCACCCTTACCCTTACCCTTACCCTTGCTTTTACCCTTAAGCTTACCCTTACCCTTACCCTTACCCTTACCCTTAAGCTTACCCTTACCCTTACCCTTACCCTTACCCTTACCCTTACCCTTACCCTTACCCTTACCCTTGCTTTTACCCTTAAGCTTACCCCTACCCTTACCCTTACCCTTACCCTTACCCTTGCTTTTACCCTTACCCTTATCCTTACCCTTAAGCTTACCCTTACCCTTACCCTTACCCTTACTCTTACCCTTACCCATACCCTTACCCTTACCCTTACCCTTGCTTTTACCCTTAAGCTTACCCTTACCCTTACCCTTACCCTTACCCTTGCTTTTACCCTTAGGCTTACCCTTACCTTTACCCTTACCCTTACCCTTACCCTTACCCTTACCCTTACCCTTGCTTTTACCCTTAAGCTTACCCTTACCCTTACCCTTACCCTTACCTTTACCCTTACCCTTACCCTCACCCTTGCTTTTACCCTTAAGCTTACCCTTACCCTTACCCTTACCCTTACCCTTACCCTTACCCTTACCCTTACCCTTACCCTTACCCTTACCCTCACCCTTACCCTTACCCTTACCCTTACCCTTACCCTTGCTTTTACCCTTAAGCTTACCCTTACCCTTACCCTTACCCTTACCCTTACCCTTACCCTTACCCTTACCCTTACCCTTACCCTAACCCTTACCCTTACCCTTGCTTTTACCCTTAGGCTTACCCTTACCTTTACCTTTACCCTTACCCTTACCCTTACCCTTACACTTACCCTTGCTTTTACCCTTAAGCTTACCCTTACCCTTACCCTTACCCTTACCCTTACCCTTACCCTAACCCTTGCTTTTACCCTTAAGCTTACCCTTACCCTTACCCTTACCCTTACCCTTACCCTTACCCTTACCCTTGCTTTTACCCTTGGGCTTACCCTTACCCTTACCCTTACCCTTACCCTTAAGCTTACCCTTACCCTTACCCTTACCCTTACCCTTACCCTTACCCTTACCCTTACCCTTACCCTTACCCTTACCCTTGCTTTTACCCTTAAGCTTACCCTTACCCTTACCCTTACACTTACCCTTACCCTTACCCTTACCCTTACCCTTACCCTTACCCTTACCCTAACCCTTACCCTTACCCTTGCTTTTACCCTTAGGCTTACCCTTACCTTTACCCTTACCCTTACCCTTACCCTTAAGCTTACCCTTACCCTTACCCTTACCCTTACCCTTACCCTTACCCTTACCCTTACCCTTACCCTTGCTTTTACCCTTAAGCTTACCCTTACCCTTACCCTTACACTTACCCTTACCCTTACCCTTACCCTTACCCTTACCCTTACCCTTACCCTCACCCTTACCCTTGCTTTTACCCTTAGGCTTACCCTTACCTTTACCCTTACCCTTACCCTTAAGCTTACCCTTACCCTTACCCTTACACTTACCCTTACCCTTACCCTTACCCTTGCGTTTACCCTTAAGCTTACCCTTACCCTTACCCTTACCCTTACCCTTGCTTTTACCCTTAAGCTTACCCTTACCCTTACCCTTACCCTTACCCTTACCCTTACCCTTACCCTCACCCTTGCTTTTACCCTTAAGCTTACCCTTACCCTTACCCTTACCCTTACCCTTACCCTTACCCTAACCCTTACCCTTACCCTTGCTTTTACCCTTAAGCTTACCCTTACCCTTACCCTTACCCTTACCCTTACCCTTACCCTTACCCTCACCCTTGCTTTTACCCTTAAGCTTACCCTTACCCTAACCCTTTCTCTTACCCTTACCCTTACCCTTACCCTTGCTTTTACCCTTAGGCTTACCCTTACCTTTACCCTTACCCTTACCCTTACCCTTACCCTTACCCTTACCCTTACCCTTACCCTTGCTTTTACCCTTAAGCTTACCCTTACCCTTACCCTTACCCTTACCCTTACCCTTACCCTTGCTTTTACCCTTAAGCTTACCCTTACCCTTACCCTTACCCTCACCCTTACCCTTACCCTTACCCTTGCTTTTACCCTTAAGCTTACCCTTACCCTTACCCTTACCCTTACCCTTACCCTTACCCTTACCCTTACCCTTACCCTTACCCTTGCTTTTACCCTTAAGCTTACCCTTACCCTTACCCTTACCCTTACCCTTACCCTTACCCTTACCCTTACCCTTACCCTTACCCTTACCCTTACCCTTACACTTACCCTTACCCTTACCCTCACCCTTACCCTTGCTTTTACCCTTAGGCTTACCCTTACCTTTACCCTTACCCTTACCCTTACCCTTACCCTTACCCTTACCCTTACCCTTGCTTTAACCCTTAAGCTTACCCTTACCCTCACCCTTACCCTTACCCTTACCCTTGCTTTTACCCTTAAGCTTACCCTTACCCTTACCCTTACCCTTACCCTTGTTTTACCCTTAGGCTTTCCCTTACCCTTACCCTTACCCTTACCCTTGCTTTTACCCTTAAGCTTACCCTTACCCTTACCCTTACCCTTACCCTTACCCTTACCCTTACCCTTACCCTTACCCTTACCCTTACCCTTACCCTTACCTTTACCCTTACCCTTGCTTTTACCCTAAGGCTTACCCTAACCTTTACCCTTACCCTTACCCTTACCCTTACCCTTACCCTTACCCTTACCTTTACCCTTACCCTTACCCTTACTCTTACCCTTGCTTTTACCCTTAAGCTTACCCTTACCCTTACCCTTACCCTTACCCTTACCCTTACCCGTACCCTTGCTTTTACCCTTAAGCTTACCCTTACCCTTACCCTTACCCTCACCCTTACCCTTACCCTTACCCTTGCTTATACCCTTAAGCTTACCCTTACCCTTACCCTTACCCTCACCCTTACCCTTACCCTTACCCTTACCCTTACCCTTACCCTTACCCTTACCCTTGCTTTTACCCTTAGGCTTACCCTTACCTTTACCCTTACCCTTACCCTTACCCTTACCCTTGCTTTTACCCTAAAGCTTACCCTTACCCTTACCCTTACCCTTACCCTAACCCTTACCCTTGCTTTTACCCTTAAGCTTACCCTTACCCTTACCCTTACCCTTACCCTTACCCTTACCCTTACCCTTAACCTTACCCTTACCCTTACCCTTGCTTTTACCCTTAAGCTTACCCTTACCCTTACCCTTACCCTTACCCTTACCCTTACCCTTGCTTTTACTCTTAAGCTTACCCTTACCCTTACCCTTACCCTTACCCTTACCCTTACCCTTACCCTTACCCTTACCCTTACCCTTGCTTTTACCCTAAGGCTTACCCTTACCTTTACCCTTACCCTTACCCTTACCCTTGCTTTTACCCTTAAGCTTACACTTACCCTTACCCTTACCCTTACCCTTACCCTTACCCTTGCTTTTACCCTTAAGCTTACCCTTACCCTTACCCTTACCCTTACCCTTACCCTTACCCTTACCCTTACCCTTACCCTTACCCTTGCTTTTACCCTTACCCTTACCCTTGCTTTTACCCTTAGGCTTACCCTTACCCTTACCCTTACCCTTACCCTTACCCTTACCCTTACCCTTGCTTTTACCCTTAAGCTTACCCTTACCCTTACCCTTACCCTTACCCTTACCCTTACCCTTACCCTTACCCTTACCCTTACCCTTACCCTTGCTTTTACCCTTAAGCTTACCCTTACCCTTACCCTTACCCTTACCCTTACTCTTACCCTTACCCTTACCCTTACCCTTACCCTTACCCTTACCCTTACCCTTACCCTTACCCTTGCTTTTACCCTTACCCTTACCCTTACCCTTACCCTTACCCTTACCCTTACCCTTACCCTTACCCTTACCCTTACCCTTACCCTTACCCTTGCTTTTACCCTTAAGCTTACCCTTACCCTTACCCTTACCCTTACCCTTACCCTTACCCTTACCCTTACCCTTACCCTTACCCTTACCCTTACCCTTACCCTTACCCTTACCCTTACCCTTACCCTTGCTTTTACCCTTAAGCTTACCCTTACCCTTACCCTTACCCTTACCCTTACTCTTACCCTTACCCTTACCCTTACCCTTACCCTTACCCTTACCCTTACCCTTACCCTTACCCTTGCTTTTACCCTTACCCTTACCCTTACCCTTACCCTTACCCTTACCCTTACCCTTACCCTTACCCTTACCCTTACCCTTACCCTTACCCTTGCTTTTACCCTTAAGCTTACCCTTACCCTTACCCTTACCCTTACCCTTACCCTTACCCTTACCCTTACCCTTACCCTTACCCTTACCCTTACCCTTACCCTTACCCTTACCTTTACCCTTACCCTTAAGCTTACCCTTACCCTTACCCTTACCCTTACCCTTACCCTTACCCTTACCCTTACCCTTACCCTTACCCTTACCCTTACCCTTACCCTTGCTTTTACCCTTAGGCTTACCCTTACCCTTACCCTTACCCTTACCCTTACCCTTACCCTTACCCTTACCCTTACCCTTACCCTTACCCTTGCTTTTACCCTTAGGCTTACCCTTACCTTTACCCTTACCCTTACCCTTACCCTTACCCTTACCCTTACCCTTACCCTTACCCTTACCCTTAAGCTTACCCTTACCCTTACCCTTACCCTTACCCTTGCTTTTACCCTTAAGCTTACCCTTACCCTTACCCTTACCCTTACCCTTATCCTTACCCTTACCCTTACCCTTACCCTTACCCTTGCTTTTACCCTTAAACTTACCCTTACCCTTACCCTTACCCTTACCCTTACCCTTACCCTTACCCTTGCTTTTACCCTTAAGCTTACCCTTACCCTTACCCTTACCCTTACCCTTACCCTTACCCTTACCCTTACCCTTACCCTTACCCTTACCCTTACCCTTACCCTTACCCTTGCTTTTACCCTTAGGCTTACCCTTACCTTTACCCTTACCCTTCCCTTACCCTTACCCTTACCCTTACCCTTGCTTTTACCCTTAAGCTTACCCTTACCCTTACCCTTACCCTTACCCTTACCCTTAACCTTGCTTTTACCCTTAAGCTTACCCTTACCCTTACCCTTACCCTTACCCTTACCCTTACCCTTGCTTTTACCCTTAGGCTTACCCTTACCCTTACCCTTACCCTTACCCTTGCTTTTACCCTTAAGCTTACCCTTACACTTACCCTTACCCTTACCCTTACCCTTACCCTTACCCTTACCCTTACCCTTACCCTTACCCTTACCCTTACCCTTGCTTTTACCCTTAGGCTTACCCTTACCTTTACCCTTACCCTTACCCTTACCCTTACCCTTACCCTTACCCTTACCCTTACCCTTACCCTTACCCTTACCCTTACCCTTACCCTTACCCTTACCCTTACCCTTGCTTTTACCCTTAAGCTTACCCTTACCCTTACCCTTACCCTTACCCTTACCCTTACCCTTACCCTTGCTTTTACCCTTAAGCTTACCCTTACCCTTACCCTTACCCTTACCCTTACCCTCACCCTTACCCTTACCCTTTCCCTTGCTTATACCCTTAAGCTTACCCTTACCCTTACCCTTACCCTTACCCTTACCCTTACCCTTACCCTTACCCTTACCCTTACCCTTACCCTTACCCTTGCTTTTACCCTTAGGCTTACCCTTACCTTTACCCTTACCCTAACCCTTACCCTTACCCTTACCCTTACCCTTACCCTTACCCTTACCCTTACCCTTACCCTTACCCTTACCCTTACCCTTACCCTTGCTTTTACCCTTAAGCTTACCCTTACCCTTACCCTTACCCTTACCCTAACCCTTACCCTTGCTTTTACCCTTTTGCGTACCCTTACTCTTACCCTTACCCTTACCCTTACCATTACCCTTACCCTTACCCTTACCCTTACCCTTACCCTTACCCTTACCCTTGCTTTTACCCTTAAGCTTACCCTTACCCTTACCCTTACCCTTACCCTTACCCTTACCCTTGCTTTTACCCTTAGGCTTACCCTTACCTTTACCCTTACCCTTACCCTTACCCTTACCCTTACCCTTACCCTTACCCTTACCCTTACCCTTACCCTTACCCTTGCTTTTACCCTTAAGCTTACCCTTACCCTTACCCTTACCCTTACCCTTACCCTTACCCTTGCTTTTACCCTTAAGCTTACCCTCACCCTTACCCTTACCCTTACCCTTACCCTTGCTTTTACCCTTAGGCTTACCCTTACCCTTACCCTTACCCTTACCCTTGCTTTTACCCTTAAGCTTACCCTTACCCTTACCCTTACTCTTACCCTTACCCTTACCCTTACCCTTACCCTTAACCTTACCCTTACCCTTACCCTTGCTTTTACCCTTAGGCTTACCCTTACCTTTACCCTTACCCTAACCCTTACCCTTACCCTTACCCTTACCCTTACCCTTGCTTTTACCCTTTAGCTTACCCTTACCCTTACCCTTACCCTTACCCTTACCCTTACCCTTACCCTTACCCTTACCCTTACCCTTGCTTTTACCCTTAAGCTTACCCTTACCCTTACCCTTACCCTTACCCTTACCCTTACCCTTACCCTTACCCTTACCCTTACCCTTACCCTTACCCTTACCCTTACCCTTACCCTTGCTTTTACCCTTAAGCTTACCCTTACCCTTACCCTTACCCTTACCCTAACCCTTACCCTTGCTTTTACCCTTAAGCTTACCCTTACCCTTACCCTTACCCTTACTCTTACCCTTACCCTTACCTTTACCCTTACCCTTACCCTTACCCTTACCCTTACCCTTACCCTTACCCTTACCCTTACCCTTACCCTTACCCTTGCTTTTACCCTTAAGCTTACCCTTACCCTTACCCTTACCCTTACCCTTACCCTTACCCTTACCCTTACCCTTACCCTTACCCTTACCCTTGCTTTTACCCTTAAGCTTACCCTTACCCTTACCCTTACCCTTACCCTTACCCTTACCCTTACCCTTGCTTTTACCCTTAGGCTTACCCTTACCTTTACCCTTACCCTTACCCTTACCCTTACCCTTACCCTTACCCTTACCCTTACCCTTGCTTTTACCCTTAAGCTTACCCTTACCCTTACCCTTACCCTTACCCTTTCCCTTACCCTTGCTTTTACCCTTAAGCTTATCCTTACCCTTACCCTTACCCTTACCCTTACCCTTGCTTTTACCCTTAGGCTTACCCTTACCCTTACCCTTACCCTTGCTTTTACCCTTAAGCTTACCCTTACCCTTACCCTTACTCTTACCCTTACCCTTACCCTTACCCTTACCCTTAACCTTACCCTTACCCTTACCCTTACCCTTACCCTTACCCTTACCCTTGCTCTTACCCTTAGGCTTACCCTTACCTTTACCCTTACCCTAACCCTTACCCTTACCCTTACCCTTACCCTTACCCTTACCCTTGCTTTTACCCTTAAGCTTACCCTTACCCTTACCCTTACCCTTACCCTTACCCTTACCCCTACCCTTGCTTTTACCCTTAAGCTTACCCTTACCCTTACCCTTACCCTTACCCTTACCCTTACCCTTACCCTTACCCTTACCCTTACCCTTACCCTTACCCTTACCCTTACCCTTACCCTTACCCTTACCCTTGCTTTTACCCTTAAGCTTACCCTTACCCTTACCCTTACCCTTACCCTTACCCTTACCCTTACCCTCACCCTTACCCTTACCCTTACCCTTATCCTTGCTTTTACCCTTAGGCTTACCCTTACCTTTACCCTTACCCTTACCCTTACCCTTGCTTTTACCCTTAAGCTTACCTTTACCCTTACCCTTACTCTTACCCTTAAGCTTACCCTTACCCTTACCCTTACCCTTACCCTTACCCTTACCCTTAACCTTACCCTTGCTTTTACCCTTAAGCTTACCCTTACCCTTACCCTTACCCTTACCCTTACCCTTGCTTTTACCCTTAAGCTTACCCTTACCCTTACCCTTACCCTTACCCTTAAGCTTTCCCTTACCCTTACCCTTACCCTTACCCTTACCCTTACCCTTACCCTTACCCTTACCCTTACCCTTACCCTTACCCTTACCCTTACCCTTACCCTTACCCTTACCCTTGCTTTTACCCTTAAGCTTACCCTTACCCTTACCCTTACCCTTACCCTTAAGCTTACCCTTACCCTTACCCTTACCCTTACCCTTACCCTCACCCTTACCCTTACCCTTGCTTTTACCCTTAAGCTTACCCTTACCCTTACCCTTACCCTTACCCTTACCCTTAAGCTTACCCTTACCCTTACCCTTACCCTTACCCTTACCCTTACCCTTACCCTTGCTTTTACCCTTAAGCTTACCCTTACCCTTACCCTTACCCTTACCCTTAAGCTTACTCTTACCCTTACCCTTACCCTTACCCTTACCCTTACCCTTACCCTTACCCTTACCCTTACCCTTACCCTTGCTTTTACCCTTAAGCTTACCCTTACCCTTACCCTTACCCTTACCCTTGCTTTTACCCTTAAGCTTACCCTTACCCTTACCCTTACCCTTACCCTTAAGCTTACCCTTACCCTTACCCTTACCCTTACCCTTACCCTTACCCTTACCCTTACCCTTACCCTTACCCTTACCCTTGCTTTTACCCTTAAGCTTACCCTTACCCTTACCCTTAACCTTACCCTTACATTTACCCTTACCCTTACCCTTACCCTTGCTTTTACCCTTAGGCATACCCTTACCTTTACCCTTACCCTTACCCTTACCCTAACCCTTACCCTTACCCTTACCTTTACCCTTACCCTTGCTTTTACCCTTAAGCTTACCCTTACCCTTACCCTTACCCTTACCCTTACCCTTACTCTTGCTTTTACTCTTAAGCTTACCCTTACCCTTACCCTTACCCTTACCCTTACCGTTGCTTTTACCCTTAGGCTTACCCTTACCCTTTCCCTTACCCTTACCCTTGCTTTTACCCTTAAGCTTACCCTTACCCCTACCCTTACCCTTACCCTTACCCTTACCCTTACCCTTACCCTTACCCTTACCCTTACCCTTAAGCTTACCCTTACCCTTACCCTTACCCTTACCCTTACCCTTACCCTTACCCTTGCTTTTACCCTTAAGCTTACCCTTACCCTTACATTTACCCTTACCCTTAAGCTTACCCTTACCCTTACCCTTACCCTTACCCTTACCCTTACCCTTACCCTTACCCTTACCCTTACCCTTGCTTTTACCCTTAAGCTTACCCTTACCCTTACCCTTACCCTTACCCTTGCTTTTACCCTTAAGCTTACCCTTACCCTTACCCTTACCCTTACCCTTAAGCTTACCCTTACCCTTACCCTTACCCTTACCCTTACCCTTACCCTTACCCTTACCCTTACCCTTACCCTTACCCTTACCCTTACCCTTACCCTTACCCTTACCCTTGCTTTTACCCTTAAGCTTACCCTTACCCTTACCCTTAACCTTACCCTTACCCTTACCCTTACCCTTACCCTTACCCTTGCTTTTACCCTTAGGCTTACCCTTACCTTTACCCTTACCCTTACCCTTACCCTTACCCTTACCCTTACCCTTACCCTTACCCTTACCCTTACCTTTACCCTTACCCTTGCTTTTACCCTTAAGCTTACCCTTACCCTTACCCTTACCCTTACCCTTACCCTTACTCTTGCTTTTACCCTTAAGCTTACCCTTACCCTTACCCTTACCCTTACCCTTACCCTTGCTTTTACCCTTAGGCTTACCCTTACCCTTTCCCTTACCCTTACCCTTGCTTTTACCCTTAAGCTTACCCTTACCCTTACCCTTACCCTTACCCTTACCCTTACCCTTACCCTTACCCTTACCCTTACCCTTACCCTTACCCTTACCCTAACCCTTACCCTTACCCTTACCCTTACCCTTACCCTTACCCTTGCTTTTACCCTTAGGCTTACCCTTACCTTTACCCTTACCCTTACCCTTACCCTTACCCTTGCTTTTACCCTTAAGCTTACCCTTACCCTTACCCTTACCCTTACCCTTACCCTTACCCTCACCCTTACCCTTACCCTTACCCTTACCCTTGCTTTTACCCTTAAACTTACCCTTACCCTTACCCTTACCCTTACCCTTACCCTTACCCTTACCCTTGCCCTCACCCTTGCTTTTACCCTTAAGCTTACCCTTACCCTTACCTTTACCCTTACCCTTACCCTTACCCTTGCTTTTACCCTTAAGCTTACCCTTACCCTTACCCTTACCCTTACCCTTACCCTTGCTTTTACCCTTAGGCTTACTCTTACCCTTACCCTTACCCTTACCCCTGCTTTTACCCTTAAGCTTACCCTTTCCCTTACCCTTACTCTTACCCTTACCCTTACCCTTACCCTTACCCTTGCTTTTACCCTTAGGCTTACCCTTACCTTTACCCTTACCCTTACCCTTACCCTTACCCTTACCCTTACCCTTACCCTTACCTTGCTTTTACCCTTAAGCTAACCCTTACCCTTACCCTTACCCTTACCCTTACCCTTACCCTTAACCTTACCCTTACCCTTGCTTTTACCCTTAAGCTCACCCTTACCCTTACCCTTACCCTTACCCTTACACTTACCCTTACCCTGACCCTTACCCTTGCTTTTACCCTTAAGCTTACCCTTACTCTTACCCTTACCCTTACCCTTAAGCTTACCCTTACCCTTACCCTTACCCTTACCCTTACCCTTACCCTTACCCTTGCTTTTACCCTTAAGCTTACCCTTACCCTTACCCTTACCCTTACCCTTACCCTTGCTTTTACCCTTAAGCTTACCCTTACCCTTACCCTTACCCTTAAGCTTACCCTTACCCTTACCCTTACCCTTACCCTTACCCTTACCCTTACCCTTGCTTTTAACCTTAAGCTTACCCTTACCCTTACCCTTACCCTTACCCTAACCCTTACCCTTAACCTTACCCTTACCCTTACCCTTAGCCTTACCCTTACCCTTGCTTTTACCCTTAGGCTTACCCTTACCTTTACCCTTACCATTACCCTTACCCTTACCCTTACCCTTACCCTTACCCTTACCCTTGCTTTTACCCTTAAGCTTACCCTTACCCTTACCCTTACCCTTACCCTCACCCTTACCCTTACCCTTACACTTGCTTATACCCTTAAGCTTACCCTTACCCTTACCCTTACCCTTACCCTTACCCTTACCCTTACCCTTACCCTTACCCTTACCCTTACCCTTACCCTTACCCTTACCCTTACCCTTACCCTTGCTTTTACCCTTAGGCTTACCCTTACCTTTACCCTTACCCTTACCCTTACCCTTACCCTTACCCTTACCCTTGCTTTTACCCTTAAGCTTACCCTTACCCTTACTCTTACCCTTACCCTAACCCTTACCCTTGCTTTTACCCTTAAGCTTACCCTTACCCTTACCCTTACCCTTACCCTTACCCTTACCCTTACCCTTACCCTTACCCTTACCCTTACCCTTGCTTTTACCCTTAAGCTTACCCTTACCCTTACCCTTACCCTTACCCTTACCCTTACCCTTGCCCTTATCCTTACCCTTGCTTTTACCCTTAAGCTTACCCTTACCCTTACCCTTACCCTTACCCTTACCCTTACCCTTACCCTTACCCTTACCCTTACCCTTACCCTTACCCTTGCTTTTACTCTTAGGCTTACCCTTACCTTTACCCTTACCCTTACCCTTACCCTTACCCTCACCCTTACCCTTACCCTTGCTTTTACCCTTAAGCTTACCCTTACCCTTACCCTTACCCTCACCCTTACCCTTGCTTTTACCCTTAAGCTTACCCTTACCCTTACCCTTAACCTTACCCTTACCCTTGCTTTTACCCTTAGGCTTACCCTTACCCTTACCCTTACCCTTACCCTTGCTTTTACCCTTAAGCTTACCCTTACCCTTACCCTTACTCTTACCCTTACCCTTACCCTTACCCTTACCCTTACCCTTACCCTTACCCTTACCCTTACCCTTACCCTTGCTTTTACCCTTAGGCTTACCCTTACCTTTACCCTTACCCTAACCCTTACCCTTACCCTTACCCTTACCCTTACACTTACCCTTGCTTTTACCCTTAAGCTTACCCTTACCCTTACCCTTACCCTTACCCTTACCCTTACCCTTACCCTTACCCTTACCCTTACCCTTACCCTTACCCTTACCCTTACCCTTGCTTTTACCCTTAAGCTCACCCTTACCCTTACCCTTACCCTTACCCTTACCCTTACCCTTACCCTTACCCTTACCCTTGCTTTTACATTTAAGCTTACCCTTACCCTTACCCTTACCCTTACCCTTACCCTTACCCTTACCCTTACCCTTACCCTTGCTTTTACCCTTAGGCTTACCCTTACCTTTACCCTTACCCTTACCCTTACCCTTACCCTTACCCTTGCTTTTACCCTTAAGCTTACCCTTACCCTTACCCTTACCCTTAAGCTTACCCTTACCCTTACCCTTACCCTTACCCTTACCCTTACCCTTACCCTTACCCTTACCCTTACCCTTACCCTTACCCTTACCCTTACCCTTGCTTTTACCCTTAAGCTTACCCTTACCCTTACCCTTACCCTTACCCTTACCCTTGCTTTTACCCTTAAGCTTACCCTTACCCTTACCCTTACCCTTAAGCTTACCCTTACCCTTACCCTTACCCTTACCCTTAACCTTACCCTTACCCTTACCCTTAGCCTTACCCTTACCCTTGCTTTTACCCTTAGGCTTACCCTTACCTTTACCCTTACCATTACCCTTACCCTTACCCTTACCCTTACCCTTACCCTTACCCTTGCTTTTACCCTTAAGCTTACCCTTACCCTTACCCTTACCCTTACCCTCACCCTTACCCTTACCCTTACACTTGCTTATACCCTTAAGCTTACCCTTACCCTTACCCTTACCCTTACACTTACCCTTACCCTTACCCTTACCCTTACCCTTACCCTTGCTTTTACCCTTAGGCTTACCCTTACCTTTACCCTTACCCTTACCCTTACCCTTACCCTTACCTTTACCCTTGCTTTTACCCTTAAGCTTACCCTTACCCTTACTCTTACCCTTACCCTAACCCTTACCCTTGCTTTTACCCTTAAGCTTACCCTTACCCTTACCCTTACCCTTACCCTTACCCTTACCCTTACCCTTACCCTTACCCTTACCCTTACCCTTGCTTTTACCCTTAAGCTTACCCTTACCCTTACCCTTACCCTTACCCTTACCCTTACCCTTGCCCTTATCCTTACCCTTGCTTTTACCCTTAAGCTTACCCTTACCCTTACCCTTACCCTTACCCTTACCCTTACCCTTACCCTTACCCTTACCCTTACCCTTACCCTTGCTTTTACTCTTAGGCTTACCCTTACCTTTACCCTTACCCTTACCCTTACCCTTACCCTCACCCTTACCCTTACCCTTGCTTTTACCCTTAAGCTTACCCTTACCCTTACCCTTACCCTCACCCTTACCCTTGCTTTTACCCTTAAGCTTACCCTTACCCTTACCCTTAACCTTACCCTTACCCTTGCTTTTACCCTTAGGCTTACCCTTACCCTTACCCTTACCCTTACCCTTGCTTTTACCCTTAAGCTTACCCTTACCCTTACCCTTACTCTTACCCTTACCCTTACCCTTACCCTTACCCTTACCCTTACCCTTACCCTTACCCTTACCCTTGCTTTTACCCTTAGGCTTACCCTTACCTTTACCCTTACCCTAACCCTTACCCTTACCCTTACCCTTACACTTACCCTTGCTTTTACCCTTAAGCTTACCCTTACCCTTACCCTTACCCTTACCCTTACCCTTACCCTTACCCTTACCCTTACCCTTACCCTTACCCTTACCCTTACCCTTGCTTTTACCCTTAAGCTCACCCTTACCCTTACCCTTACCCTTACCCTTACCCTTACCCTTACCCTTACCCTTACCCTTGCTTTTACATTTAAGCTTACCCTTACCCTTACCCTTACCCTTACCCTTACCCTTACCCTTACCCTTACCCTTACCCTTGCTTTTACCCTTAGGCTTACCCTTACCTTTACCCTTACCCTTACCCTTACCCTTACCCTTACCCTTGCTTTTACCCTTAAGCTTACCCTTACCCTTACCCTTACCCTTAAGCTTACCCTTACCCTTACCCTTACCCTTACCCTTACCCTTACCCTTACCCTTACCCTTACCCTTACCCTTACCCTTACCCTTACCCTTACCCTTACCCTTGCTTTTACCCTTAAGCTTACCCTTACCCTTACCCTTACCCTTACCCTTACCCTTGCTTTTACCCTTAAGCTTACCCTTACCCTTACCCTTACCCTTAAGCTTACCCTTACCCTTACCCTTACCCTTACCCTTACCCTTACCCTTACCCTTACCCTTACCCTTACCCTTACCCTTACCCTTACCCTTACCCTTACCCTTACCCTTGCTTTTACCCTTAAGCTTACCCTTACCCTTACCCTTACCCTTACCCTTAAGCTTACCCTTACCCTTACCCTTACCCTTACCCTTACCGTTAACCTTACCCTTGCTTTTACCCTTAAGCTTACCCTTACCCTTACCCTTACCCTTACCCTTAAGCTTACCCTTACCCTTACCCTTACCCTTACCCTAACCCTTGCTTTTACCCTTAAGATTACCCTTACCCTTACCCTTACCCTTACCCTTAAGCTTACCCTTACCCTTACCCTTACCCTTACTCTTACCCTTACCCTTACCCTTACCCTTACCCTTGCTTTTAACCTTAAGCTTACCCTTACCCTTACCCTTACCCTTACCCTTGCTTTTACCCTTAAGCTTACCCTTAACCTTACCCTTACCCTTACCCTTAAGCTTACCCTTACCCTTACCCTTACCCTTACCCTTACCCTTACCCTTACCCTTACCCTTACCCTTACCCTTACCCTTGCTTTTACCCTTAAGCTTACCCTTACCCTTAACCTTACCCTTACCCTTACCCTTACCCTTACCCTTACCCTTGCTTTTACCCTTAGGCTTACCCTTACCTTTACCCTTACCCTTACCCTTACCCTTACCCTTACCCTTACCCTTACCCTTACCCTTGCTTTTACCCTTAAGCTTACCCTTACCCTTACCCTTACCCTTACCCTTACCCTTACCCTTACCCTTGCTTTTACCCTTAAGCTTACCCTTACCCTTACCCTTACCCTTACCCTTACCCTTGCTTTTACCCTTAGGCTTACCCTTACCCTTACCCTTACCCTTACCCTTGCTTTTACCCTTAAGCTTACCCTTACCCTTACCCTTACCCTTACCCTTACCCTTACCCTTACCCTTACCCTTACCCTTACCCTTACCCTTACCCTTACCCTTACCCTTGCTTTTACCCTTAAGCTTACCCTTACCCTTACCCTTACCCTTACCCTTACCCTTACCCTCACCCTTGCTTTTACCCTTAAGCTTACCCTTACCCTTACCCTTACCCTTACCCTTACCCTTACCCTTACCCTTGCTTTTACCCTTAAGCTTACCCTTACCCTTACCCTTACCCTTACCCTTACCCTTGCTTTTACCCTTAGGCTTACCCTTACCCTTACCCTTACCCTTACCCTTACCCTTACCCTTACCCTTACCCTTGCTTTTACCCTTAAGCTTACCCTTACCCTTACCCTTACCCTTACCCTTACCCTTACCCTTACCCTTACCCTTACCCTTACCCTTACCCTCACCCTTGCTTTTACCCTTAAGCTTACCCTTACCCTTACCCTTACCCTTACCCTTACCCTTACCCTTGCTTTTACCCTTAAGCTTACCCTTACCCTTACCCTTACCCTTACCCTTACCCTTGCTTTTACCCTTAGGCTTACCCTTACCCTTACCCTTACCCTTACCCTTGCTTTTACCCTTAAGCTTACCCTTAAGCTTACCCTTACCCTTACCCTTACCCTTACTCTTACCCTTACCCTTACCCTTACCCTTACCCTTACTTTTACCCTTAGGCTTACCCTTACCTTTACCCTTACCCTTACCCTTACCCTTACCCTTACCCTTACCTATACCCTTACCCTTACCCTTACCCTTGCTTTTACCCTTAAGCTTACCCTTACCCTTACCCTTACCCTTACCCTTACCCTTACCCTTACCCTTACCCTTACCCTTACCCTTACCCTTGCTTTTACCCTTAAGCTCACCCTTACCCTTACCCTTACCCTTACCCTTACCCTTACCCTTACTCTTACCCTTACCCTTGCTTTTACCCTTAAGCTTACCCTTACCCTTACCCTTACCCTTAAGCTCACCCTTACACTTACCCTTACCCTTACCCTTACCCTTACCCTTACCCTTGCTTTTACCCTTAAGCTTACCCTTACCCTTACCCTTACCCTTGCTTTTACCCTTAAGCTTACCCTTACCCTTACCCTTACCCTTACCCTTAAGCTTACGCTTACCCTTACCCTTACCCTTACCCTTACCCTTACCCTTACCCTTGCTTTTACCCTTAAGCTTACCCTTACCCTTACCCTTACCCTTACCCTTACCCTTACCCTTACCCTTACCCTTACCCTTACCCTTACCCTTACCCTTGCTTTTACCCTTAGGCTTACCCTTACCTTTACCCTTACCATTACCCTTACCCTTACCCTTACCCTTACCCTTACCCTTACCCTTGCTTTTACCCTTAAGCTTACCCTTACCCTTACCCTTACCCTTACCCTTACCCTTACCCTTGCTTTTACCCTTAAGCTTACCCTTACCCTTACTCTTACCCCTACCCTTACCCTTACCCTTACCCTTACCCTTACCCTTACCCTTACCCTTGCTTTTACCCTTAAGCTCACCCTTACCCTTACCCTTACCCTTACCCTTACCCTTACCCTTACCCTTACTCTTACCCTTACCCTTGCTTTTACCCTTAAGCTTACCCTTACCCTTACCCTTACCCTTAAGCTTACCCTTACCCTTACCCTTACCCTTACCCTTACCCTTACCCTTACCCTTGCATTTACCCTTAAGCTTACCCTTACCCTTACCCTTACCCTTACCCTTACCCTTACCCTTACCCTTACCCTTACCCTTGCTTTTACCCTTAAGCTTACCCTTACCCTTACCCTTACCCTTACCCTTACCCTTACCCTTACCCTTACCCTTACCCTTACCCTCACCCTTGCTTTTACCCTTAAGCTTACCCTTACCCTTACCCTTACCCTTACCCTTACCCTTACCCTTACCCTTACCCTTACCCTTACCCTTACCCTTACCCTCACCCTTGCTTTTACCCTTAAGCTTACCCTTACCCTTACCCTTACCCTTACCCTTACCTTCACCCTTACCCTTACCCTTACCCTTACCCTTACCCTTGCTTTTACCCTTAAGCTTACCCTTACCCTTACCCTTACCCTTAAGCTTACCCTTACCCTTACCCTTACCCTTACCCTTACCCTTACCCTTACCCTTACCCTTACCCTTACCCTTACCCTTACCCTTGCTTTTACCCTTAAGCTTACCCTTACCCTTACCCTTACCCTTACCCTCACCCTTGCTTTTACCCTTAAGCTTACCCTTACCCTTACCCTTACCCTTAAGCTTACCTCTACCCTTACCCTTACCCTTACCCTTACCCTTACCCTTACCCTTACCCTTACCCTTACCCTTACCCTTACCCTTACCCTTACCCTTACCCTTACCCTTACCCTTACCCTTGCTTTTACCCTTAAGCTTACCCTTACCCTTACCCTTACCCTTAAGCTTACCCTTACCCTTACCCTTACCCTTACCCTTACCCTTACCCTTACCCTTACCCTTACCCTTACCCTTGCTTTTACCCTTAAGCTTACCCTTACCCTTACCCTTACCCTTACCCTTAAGCTCACCCTTACCCTTACCCTTACCCTTACCCTTACCCTTACCCTTACCCTTACCCTTACCCTTGCTTTTACCCTTAAGCTTACCCTTACCCTTACCCTTACCCTTACCCTTGCTTTTACCCTTAAGCTTACCCTTACCCTTACCCTTAAGCTTACCCTTACCCTTACCCTTACCCTTACCCTTACCCTTACCCTTACCCTTACCCTTACCCTTACCCTTACCCTTACCCTTGCTTTTACCCTTAAGTTTACCCTTACCTTTACCCTTACCCTTACCCTTACCCTTACCCTTACCCTTACCCTTATCCTTGCTTTTACCCTTAAGCTTACCCTTACCCTTACCCTTACCCTTACCCTTACCCTTACCCTTACCCTTGCTTTTACCCTTAAGCTTACCCTTACCCTTACCCTTACCCTTACCCTTACCCTTGCTTTTACCCTTAGGCTTACCCTTACCCTTACCCTTACCCTTACCCTTGCTTTTACCCTTAAGCTTACCCTTACCCTTACCCTTACCCTTACCCTTACCCTTACCCTTACCCCTACCCTTACCCTTACCCTTACCCTTACCCTTACCCTTACCCTTACCCTTACCCTTACCCTTACCCTTACCCTTACCCTTACCCTTGCTTTTACCCTTAGGCTTACCCTTACCTTTACCCTTACCCTTACCCTTACCCTTACCCTTACCCTTGCTTTTACCCTTAAGCTTACCCTTACCCTTACCCTAACCCTTACCCTTACCCTTACCCTTACCCTTACCCTTACCCTTGCTTTTACCCTTAAGCTTACCCTTACCCTTACCCTTACCCTTACCCTTACCCTTACCCTTACCCTTACCCTTACCCTTACCCTTACCCTTACCCTTACCCTCACCCTTGCTTTTACCCTTAAGCTTACCCTTACCCTTACCCTTACCCTTACCCTTACCCTTACCCTTACCCTTACCCTTGCTTTTACCCTTAAGCTTACCCTTACCCTTACCCTTACCCTTACCCTTGCTTTTACCCTTAGGCTTACCCTTACCCTTACCCTTACCCTTACCCTTGCCTTTACCCTTAAGCTTACCCTTACCCTTACCCTTACTCTTACTCTTACCCTTACTCTTACCCTTACCCTTACCCTTACCCTTACCCTTGCTTTTACCCTTAGGCTTACCCTTACCTTTACCCTTACCCTTACCCTTACCCTTACCCTTACCCTTACCCTTACCCTTACCCTTGCTTTTACCCTTAAGCTTACCCTTATCCTTACCCTTACCCTTACCCTTACCCTTACCCTTACCCTTACCCTTACCCTTACCCTTACCCTTACCCTTGCTTTTACCCTTAAGCTCACCCTTGCTTTTACCTTAAGCTTACCCTTACCCTTACCCTTACCCTTACCCTTACCCTTGCTTTTACCCTTAGGCTTACCCTTACCCTTACCCTTACCCTTACCCTTAAGCTTACCCTTACCCCTTACCCTTACCCTTACCCTTACCCTTACCCTTACCCTTACCCTTACCCTTACCCTTACCCTTGCTTTTACCCTTAAGCTTACCCTTACCCTTACCCTTACCCTTACCCTTACCCTTACCCTTACCCTTACCCTTACCCTTACCCTTACTTAGGGTAAGGGTAAGGGTAAGCTTAAGGGTAAAAGCAAGGGTAAGGGTAAGGGTAAGGGTAAGGGTAAGGGTAAGGGTAAGGGTAAGGGTAAGGGTAAGCTTAAGGGTAAGGGTAAGGGTAAGGGTAAGGGTAAGCCTAAGGGTAAAAGCAAGGGTAAGGGTAAGGGTAAGGGTAAGGGTAAGGGTAAGCTTAAGGGTAAGGGTAAGGGTAAGGGTAAGGGTAAGCTAAAGGGTAAAAGCAAGGGTAAGGTTAAGGGTAAGGGTAAGGGTAAGGGTAAGGGTTAGGGTAAGCTTAAGGGTAAGGGTACCCTTACCCTTACCCTTACCCTTACCCTTACCCTTACCCTTACCCTTACCCTTACCCTTACCCTTACCCTTACCCTTACCCTTACCCTTGCTTTTACCCTTAGGCTTACCCTTACCTTTACCCTTACCCTTACCCTTACCCTTGCTTTTACCCTTAAGCTTACCCTTACCCTTACCCTAACCCTTACCCTTACCCTTACCCTTACCCTTACCCTTACCCTTGCTTTTACCCTTAAGCTTACCCTTACCCTTACCCTTACCCTTACCCTTACCCTTACCCTTACCCTTTCCCTCACCCTCACCCTTGCTTTTACCCTTAAGCTTACCCTTACCCTTACCCTTACCCTTACCCTTACCCTTACCCTTGCTTTTACCCTTAAGCTTACCCTTACCCTTACCCTTACCCTTACCCTTGCTTTTACCCTTAGGCTTACCCTTACCCTTACCCTTACCCTTACCCTTGCCTTTACCCTTAAGCTTACCCTTACCCTTACCCTTACTCTTACTCTTACCCTTACCCTTACCCTTACCCTTACCCTTACCCTTGCTTTTACCCTTAGGCTTACCCTTACCTTTACCCTTACCCTTACCCTTACCCTTACCCTTACCCTTACCCTTACCCTTACCCTTACCCTTGCTTTTACCCTTAAGCTTACCCTTACCCTTACCCTTACCCTTACCCTTACCCTTACCCTTACCCTTACCCTTACCCTTGCTTTTACCCTTAAGCTCACCCTTACCCTTACCCTTACCCTTACCCTTACCCTTACCCTTACTCTTACCCTTACCCTTGCTTTTACCCTTAAGCTTACCCTTACCCTTACCCTTACCCTTACCCTTAAGCTTACCCTTACCCTTACCCTTACCCTTACCCTTACCCTTACCCTTACCCTTGCTTTTACCGTTAAGCTTACCCTTACCCTTACCCTTACCCTTACCCTTACCCTTGCTTTTACCCTTAAGCTTACCCTTACCCTTACCCTTACCCTTACCCTTAAGCTTACCCTTACCCTTACCCTTACCCTTACCCTTACCCTTACCCTTACCCTTACCCTTACCCTTACCCTTGCTTTTACCCTTAAGCTTACCCTTACCCTTACCCTTACCCTTACCCTTACCCTTACCCTTACCCTTACCCTTATCCTTACCCTTACCCTTACCCTTACCCTTACCCTTGCTTTTACCCTTAGGCTTACCCTTACCTTTACCCTTACCATTACCCTT